>CM056168.1:17136879-17235058 GCA_029691765.1 Entomobrya proxima
TTGAAATCGGTTGTGCCGGAAATAGGTTCACAGTGACCTAGGTATCATGCCGGTGGTGGGTGGTGGCGGTGGTGTTGTAATTTTTCGTGCACGATGGTAAAAATGATGTGATCGTAGTAACACAACTTGTAGATATTTTTGGGGTTAGAAAAAGTCAGTAAAAGTAATTTTATTACACGAATTAAACAATTGGTCAATTAATCAGTTAAATTTTCCCCATTAAAACTTGCCAATCTGTGCTTGCAAGCTAATAATGACTTAGGTATACCGACGACGACAGAGGCTGGTGTGTGTTGCCTGTCTTGACTCTTGGGAGATTCTGGTGGGCTCGTCTCTCTTCTCTCTTGTACCACAAGCCCAAAAACTGGAAAGCGTCACTAAAATGAACTGGCATTCTGGCATTGGAAGAAATAAAAGCACTCAGGATTGGCTAAAATAACGATACACCGAATTGGCTGAGAGATACGACTGTTCATCACAACGAAAGATTATTTCCTACGTAGTATTAACATATTACAAAATACAACTAGCTTGTGAACAGCTAAAATAGGCGGAGACAAAAAATATACAAGAACTTTTACAACTCAACAGGGCTGAAGGCCCAAACAAAGAAATAGCTTCTCCGTTCCAAACACACCCCCCATTGCACCTATGGTCAATCTTTTGTCTTTTTTTTGTCAACAGTTCATTTAAGTGTGAACCTAGTTCACCAAAAATCAAAACCAATTTAAACAGTAAAAAGTCTACAAAAAAGGAACAACTAGAGGTTAATCTGGGTTCTCTGACTTGCTACAGCGAGGTTTTATCCCTTCAAGTTTTCTCAAACCCGAGTCCGATGTCACGCTTCAGAACGAGGTATTAGCCCCGCTAAGCAAAATTCAGGACTCCACATTCCATGACACGCTCACATAATGGTTTTACCCACTGGAGCATACCCTAATGGATTTCAGAATGTGTTCCCTACCTACCCTCTAGTATACGTAATCTACAAGGAAAAAGAAATAGCATATTATTTCAATCGACCATATTTACAATGGAAAATATGCCAAAACATTAATTTTCTGACTCGTCACAGCTCACCAACGGTACCAACTTTTGAATTACCCTTCTCTCAATCACACTGGTAGCCGTCTTTAATGAAACTTCACGAACTTTACCATCATCACTGGGAAAGACTGCTGTCACTCTGGCCATCTTCCAGGTTGCTGGCGGTGATTCCTCTACCATGAGCACTAATTCCCCAACTTTGATGTTTTCACGTTCCCACATCCACTTGTTGCGTTGCTGGAGAGTATTCAAATACTCTTTGCTCCACCGGACCCAAAAGTGCTGGAACATCTGCTGAAGGCGCTGGTAATGGGAAAGTCGGTTAGTTGGCACATTCAACCATGACAAATCTGGTACGGCGGTCATTTCACTCCCAATAAGAAAATGACCCGGAGTAAGCGGCTGGAAATCTCCTGGATCTGATGAACGCACGTACAAGGGTCTGGAATTTAGTACCCCCTCTACTTGAGCCAAAAGGGTCGAGAACTGCTCCAGGTTGAGGTGACTGTTCCCCATCACACGTCGAAGATGATGCTTCGCCGACTTCACCCCTGACTCCCAAAGCCCCCCACAATGCGGTGCCCCAGGTGGATTGAAGTGCCACGTTACACCCTTGGCACTTAGCTCCCTTCCCATTGCTTCCGACGTGCTGGAACTGCTCACAAAGTCTTTCAACTCTCTGTCAGCCCCCACAAAATTAGTCCCACAATCCGAGTACATGTGGGCAGGTAACCCGCGTCGTGACACAAACCTCCTTAACGCTGCAATAAAGGCTTCTGTAGACAGGGAACATGCTGGCTCTAAATAAACTGCCTTCGTCACCATACAAACAAAAAGGCACATGTACCCCTTAAACGTTTTTGGTACTCTCCCGACGAAATCTTTCAGGAAAAATGGGCCAGCATAGTCCACTCCGGTGTGTAGAAATGGACGCGCTGGCGTAACTCGGGAACTAGGAAGAACACCCATAAGCTGCTCGGCTGCCTTTGCTCGGAATCTTCTGCATGTTACACAGCTCCTCACCATAAACCGAACTAAGTCACGACCCCCAAGAATCCAAAACTGGCTCAGGATGGTGCTCCAAGTTGCCGTAAACCCTCCATGGAATGTCTGCTCATGATCATGATGAATGATCAATTTACTTAAATGGCTGTTTGCAGGCAAAATAATTTGATGTTTCCGATCCTCTGGAATTTTTGCACGTTCCAGACGACCGGAAACTCGGATGATTCCAACGTTGTCCAGGTAGGGATACAACGTCTTCAATCTGCTACTACTTTGGATTTGCTTCCCTTTGCGAAGTAAACTGTATTCCTGTGGGAAATAGTCTTGTTGTACCCTCCGTATCCACAACTGCATTGCACTTTGCAGTTCAGTGGCTGATAATGGTCCGATTATTGTGACCTTCCACACCCGGAATCTCAGGTACCTGATGTACCATGCTGTTATCCTCTTCAGTCGGATGAGGGATGAATACCGCAGCAAAATGGGATGTTCTACTTCTGTTGCTGCTACTGCTGCTACCACAATCTTTCTTTCTTCGAAATCCCCTTCCTCGAGCGGTTGCTGCTCGAAAATAGGAAGTTGCGGTTCTGTTAACCACGTCGGTCCTCTCCACCACAGGTCACAACTCAGCAACTCCGAGACAGACAGCCCTCGCGATGCCAAGTCAGCTGGATTCTCACTCCCCGCTACATGCCTCCATGAGGAAATCGGCGTCAACTCTTGGATTGTAGCAACTCTGTTTGCCACAAAGGTCTTCCAGCGACGAGGTGATGCTGCTATCCAGGTAAGAGCAATTGTAGAGTCACTCCAAAGATGCAAGTCAGCGTCTAACTTAAGGCACTCCTTCACGTGTACCACCAACTCTGCAAGCAGCACAGCTCCACACAACTCCAAACGTGGCAATGTAACTTGTTTTACAGGACTAACTCGAGTCTTACTGGTGATGAACGACACATGGACATCACCGTTAGGAAGGATACTCCGGAGGTATATGATTGCCCCATACCCCCGCTCACTACTATCACAGAAACCGTGGAGTTCCTGTCGTTCCACTCCATCCACCGTAATTCTCCGTGGTATGGACAACTCCGTCAGATGCCCCAAGTCCGCTTTGTACTCTTCCCATCTATCTTGGACATCCACAGGAACTTGCTCATCCCATCCCATATTTAACCTCCACGACTCTTGAAGTAGGAACTTTCCTCTTAATGTCACACACCCAATGAGCCCCAAGGGATCAAACACTTTTGCCAAATCTGAGAGTAGGTTTCTCTTCGTGCTCACGTTACCCCCAAAGTCAGGAACCTTAAACTTGAAGTTGTCGGATGAGGGATGCCACTGAACGCCAAGTGCTTTCACCAACTCCTTATCCTCGAACACAAGTTGCTTAGTTTCTCTCAGCTCCTCTGGGATGGCATCAAGCACCACCTTGCTGTTACTTGTCCATTTTCTAAGGTTCAATCCCGCTGTGGCTACCGCCTTCATCAATTCTTCGTATAATTTGATGGCGTCAGCTGGCGTCTGTGTCCCCGACAAAACGTCATCTACGAAGGCATCATTAAGTAAAACGTGAGACGCCTGCGGATAATCTGCTTTACAATCCTTTCCTAGTTGCTGCATACACCTTGTTGCCACGTTGGGTGCATATGCTGTTCCATAGGTGACTGTATTCAGTATATACTCTATGACTGGTTGATCGGGCTTCTCTCTCCACAAAATCCGATGGAAGTTGGCGTCGTCAGGATGTAAATTGAAATTTCTAAACATCTTGGCAACGTCAGCCTTGATAACTATTGCGTGGATACGGAAGCGCAGTAGTAAATCATACAGATCATCTTGAAGTGTAGCCCCAACCAGCATGGTATCATTGAATGAAATCCCCGAAGTCGTTGCTGCTGAACCATCAAACACTACCCTAAGCTTGGTAGTGCTGCTGCTTTCATTTGTTACGAAGTGGTGGCACAGGTAATTAGTCACCCCAACCCTTTCCCCACACTCTTTTGCAGGAACTCGAGTCATGTGTCCTAACTCTTCATACTCCTTCATGAAATCCAAATACTGTTGTTGAAGTTCAGGTTTCCTCTGTAGTCGTCTCTCCACTTGCTGTAGTCTTTTTAGAGCAATGTCCCTTGACCTTCCTAAAAGCCCTTTTTTGTCCTCAGCAAATGGCACACGTACATTGAACCGTCCACTTTCATCACGATAGTATGTTTTCACGAAGTGCTCTTCACATTTCTTTTCTTCAACTGTAAGAATTCTCTGCTTTGGTGGTTCCTCTACCTCCCAAAACTTCTTAAGTTGCTCATCTCGGCGGTCGACTGTGATGTGGTAAGAAGTCAGCTTCTGTGTTGCCTCTGCTGGACAAGCACCTGATATCCCCCAACCAAAAATTGTCTCCCACGCTACTGGTGCGTCGTCATCTGGTCCCAGAATCCTACGCCATAACAAAATCTTGTGATAAGTTTTAACCCCCAGCAGGATGTCCACTTGTCCAGGTTTGTGCCACCGTGGATCTGCAAGTGCTAGTCCCTCCAGGTGTTTCCAATTTTCTTCGCACTGTACTGCTGGTAGGGTTCCCGTAACCTTATCCATTACATACAGCTTCTTTACCACCAGTGAGTGTTGATTAAGTCTACTGTAAACGGTACAGTTAACTTCCCCCCTTGGTCGCCCAGCTTTAGTTTCCCCAATCCCAGTCACCTTCACACTGCTAGATTCGCGAGTGAGTCCGAGCAGGTCAGCAAACCGAGTTGACATAAAGTTGGCTTGTGAGGCAGGATCTATCAACGCCCGACATGGCTGGTACCTTCCTGTCTTATCTGGGATTAACGTCATCGCCGTCATGATAACCCCCTCCGCATCCTCCTCCGCTGCATGATTACTCTGAACAGTCTTCTCATTTGTTGTTGAGGCGTTTTTCACTTTGTCTTCATGTAGCATTGTGTGGTGCTTGTATCCACACTTCTTACACTTCCGTGGGGACGGGCAGTCTTTAATCATGTGGTCAGGCTTCAGGCAGTTGAAGCATAACCTTGCCCGCTTCACGATTGCACTCCTTTCTGCAGGCCCCTTTTCCTTGAAATCCTTACACTCTGTTAGTGTATGTCCCCCTCCACATGATTGGCAGTTGACTGGCTCCGCTGCTGCATGATTAACACGAACTTGCTTTTCTCCTCTTTTTTCTGATGACTGGTTTCCTCCATTTGCAGCTTGAAGTCCACGGATGTGACCGTTGACGAATTTCGTTAACTCCTCCAGCTTCACCCGGGTAGTACCAGTAAGTGTTTTTGCCCATTCTCTTCTGGTGTTGGGATCAAGCTTCTTCTCGACGATGAGCACCACCAGGTCACCCCACTCGTCAGTAGAGCATCCCAGCGCCTTTAATGAACGTAGGCACTTCACTGTATTGTCTACCAGGCTCTGCAGCTCGTTGGCATTCTCTGTCTTAATCGGTTTAAAATCTAACAATTTAAACCCATGAGACCGAATTATCTCCCTAGTATTGTTATACCTTTCATCTAGAGTCTTCCAAGCCTCTGTGTAATTTTGGTCGGTTGCTGTGAGGTATTCCACCAAGCCTAACGGCTCCCCCTTGAGAGTCCCCTTCAAATACTGCAACTTCTGTGCACCAGTAAGGTCCTTGTTGTTTGCCACTGCTGCCACAAAAAGATCCTTAAATGATGTCCATTCAGCATAACTGCCACTAAATGATGGCAAGGAAATAGTTGGTAGCTTGATTTTGGCTGAGGTTGACGATGATGAGGTGGTGGTGGAGTTAGCTGTTGCTGACAATGTTTCAACAATCACCCATAGTTTTCCTCTAGCATTTCGGAAAGTGGTTTCCACTTTATCTCCTTCATCCTCTTGAAGTTGAAGGGCACTGTTGTCTGTTGCTGTTGCCTCGAGTGCAGCTTGCAGCTTCTCGAACTTTGTCCAATACTCCTCCAGTGTGCGCATCATCTCCTTCGCCTCCGCATATCCGATGGGGTGGCTGCTATGGGCTGTCACCTCAGTCAAAATCTCCTTCAATTTCTGATGAATTTTTGCACGTTTCCTTTCGTCACCCATGTTGCAATACTTCTAGAATCCTGGTGGAATCTCCAACTCTGTAGCACTTGAATTTAAACCACAAAAATCAAAAGTTAGTTACGAAATCACATAAGTTTTTGTCTGTTTTTTGTTCCAATTACTTTCCCCTCCTCACAAACTTGCACTGTGACCTTTCAACTAATTCACCACGTACTGTTCGTTGCAGCGACGAGCTTGAATAGTTAAGTCTGCCTCCAGGGCGTTTTGTCAGGATTTAAAATAAAAAGTTCACAAAAAAAATACAACTTATCACTGAGGTCACTTCCGCTTGGTAATGTCCGTCAAGCACCTGCATCCGGTTCGAAGGACCATGGAAATAACCGTGTTTTGAAATCGGTTGTGCCGGAAATAGGTTCACAGTGACCTAGGTATCATGCCGGTGGTGGGTGGTGGCGGTGGTGTTGTAATTTTTCGTGCACGATGGTAAAAATGATGTGATCGTAGTAACACAACTTGTAGATATTTTTGGGGTTAGAAAAAGTCAGTAAAAGTAATTTTATTACACGAATTAAACAATTGGTCAATTAATCAGTTAAATTTTCCCCATTAAAACTTGCCAATCTGTGCTTGCAAGCTAATAATGACTTAGGTATACCGACGACGACAGAGGCTGGTGTGTGTTGCCTGTCTTGACTCTTGGGAGATTCTGGTGGGCTCGTCTCTCTTCTCTCTTGTACCACAAGCCCAAAAACTGGAAAGCGTCACTAAAATGAACTGGCATTCTGGCATTGGAAGAAATAAAAGCACTCAGGATTGGCTAAAATAACGATACACCGAATTGGCTGAGAGATACGACTGTTCATCACAACGAAAGATTATTTCCTACGTAGTATTAACATATTACAAAATACAACTAGCTTGTGAACAGCTAAAATAGGCGGAGACAAAAAATATACAAGAACTTTTACAACTCAACAGGGCTGAAGGCCCAAACAAAGAAATAGCTTCTCCGTTCCAAACAAGCAGGGTTAGGTATATGACAATCTTTGTGTTAGAGTGAATGTATAGGTGAAAGTATCCTTTTTAGGAAAAAACAGCACAGAAACCTTATTCACCTCTAGCCGTTGCTCTGATGATGACTTAAGTGTAAGTAGAAAAGAAAGAGACAGGATCATTCTTATATATTATTATTCCTAGTCGTTCGTTGTTCGTTGTGGTCTCCGACTTGAGTTTTTCTTGGAAACGGGATACACAATGCACGATGAGAAAGGGAAGAAGAAAACTTTTATTACATTTCACTGTTTTCTTCTGCAAAATACGGGGTAGTTCCCGTTCCTCTTCACAAACACAAAGATTTGCCACACATGATACAAAAGGAGGAATGCTATCCACTTATTGTATAATCTCCATTAGAAATTGTATACTTTGTTATTATACTTGGAAACCTGTATAAACTCCAAAGCTTTTTTAGCAACGTTTGCGTGTGTCAAGCCGCAGGGCTATTTTGACTATACATTGTAATAAAAATGGCTCGTTTATATACATACCCACTTTTATGTATTTTATGGATGAAACTAATCTTGCATTTTTTTCTCATTTGCCATCATCTGTCTACTGCTGCTGGATATAAAAACGAATGAACATTTCCATTCAACTCCACCGCCACAAAACCAAACTGAAACCGACGGACCTGAACGCTAACGCTACGCAATGCACCATCGTTGTGTCGCTGTGTGTGTTCGTGTTCCCTATTCTTCCCGTCTATCTCTCATTCTTCTGATATTTCATTGGCATTCATTCCATCGGCGCACAACAAAAATGCAAAAAATACCGACCTCAAAAAATAACCACATCTATATGAACTCGCAGAGACTGGGATGTGTTCATGGAGAAGATCTCCTCTATATTTTTGGAGTGCCACTGTATTTCTATGAAAGCGAGTTTGGTAGTACTGCCGCTACAAACCATGTCGATGATGATCAGCAAAATGGGTTCCACACAAAGCCTGGTGACATCATCATGGCCGGAAAGACTGCCGGTGAGCAGCAGCAGCAGCAGTTGCTTCTGAGAAAAGAGAAATTGCGGAAGCGCAATGAGAGATCTGGTGGACTGGGATTCTTTGCAGGAAATTTTACTTGGTACGAGGTGCAACTGTCCGCGACTGTGATGCAGCTTTGGGCCAACTTCATTAGAACGGGGTAAGAAGAATAGACAACTCACAACCGTGTTCCTTTTCAGGCCAACATCAGAACTAGAGAATATTATGATGTAAACACAGATAAGTAGTAAATACATAAATGCTGTACATAAAACTTGGTTTGGCATTTTTTATGTTTCCTCAAGTTGACTCCGGCCATGAGAAATGTTTATGGCTTTATGGGCATCAAATGATTTCATGAGGGCTGTATAAAAATGGGCTTTAAAACTTTCCAGTGATGATGAGAAGTATGATGCAGGAGATGGAGATAAAATCCACACGAATTAGACTACACATACTATGTGCTCGGGCGGAAACGATGTTTTGGGAGCATAAAATGGAGCATCATTTTTGGCTTTCTTTGCCGTTTAAAATTCTTTTTAGTTTAGATAGAGCCAGTTCCTATTCAAGAAATTGCACTTTTTATCTTAGATAAGGGCTGTCAAAAAGGATGACGTGCTTGATATTCTAGGGAAGCAGTTGGTGTGTGGGGGTTAGAAAGAAATTAATATAAAAATTACAACCTCCATTAAAATGGCGGCGTATAAGGATAAAATAATAAAGTGAATGTGCACAGACTCCTAGTTGAGAGTAGTATTGAAATAAAATGAGCGGAAATTGCTATAAAGAGAATCTACCTGTAAATCTCTAGTTTGTCCTTGTTCAAAAAATATGTAAGCATCATCGGTGGATAAATATTTTATCTCACGAAAGAAATGAACCTACAACTTTCTCCCATGAGTGATACTTAAATTGGCTTTTTCATTTGGCATTTTGTCAGACCAAAAAAGAAGTGCTTGCCTACAATACTACTACTTTTGCATCTTTGGGTTGTTGGGTTTTAATAAAGGGCATTTCTAAAAGCCAGCAGCTATGTAATTATGTAATAATGGTATATGTGATTGCAATGTCCAATGTTTAGTTGTCAGTCATATTATCTGAGGTAAAATGAAAGCAACATTAACTTAATAGCCAATCGTTTTAATTATATCTATAATATCAAACTTGTAGAAAGTTTTTCTTTTCTCATTGAATAATGTTATCACACAATCTTAGAAAAGTTCTCATGTGTCGTAGGGCAATTTCTATCAATTTTCTCCTATCGCATTGGGCTGGAACCATGAAAATGACTTTAATGACACTGTCGAAAAGACCTAGAGTATATTCTCCCATTATCATGAAGAACTGTATTCCTTCATTTAAGTAAAATGAGTAGGAAATCAGCTTGTTTGATTCAATGCACTTTTTGACTAACAGAAATTGTAGCTATGTAATAGATTTCAATAACGTTTTGATTGTAGACTATTACTTGCTTTTTTACATTATTTATTTGCATGCATTTATCTTTGAATTTGGTTTGTGCTATGCTATCAACGATTTGTATGCTGGCTACGGATTAACTTTGGGTACATGTTTGGCAATCCTTTGTATTTCAAATGATGTTTATGTTCTTTTTTTATAGATTTTAGATTTTATGTTTCAAATAGTTTCATGTAGTTGCACACGTACTGAGAACATAAGTTCAAAACAAGCTTGCCAAAACGGTAGTTTTGATATAACAACGAAAAATCTTCAAAAAAGGTCCAAGTAGTTGTTACTAAGGGCTTGTTATAAAAATAGCGATCATACGGACCACGCATTCTTTTTTGTAGTATGTATCTTATGGTATCATAGAGTTTTCTCCAAAGTTAAGGAACTGAAAGAAATCTCGTCATTTTAAGGCAACTCGACGTGTCTTGTATTTTCATTAATGCATACGTGCATGGAACAAGATATATTTCGCGTTCTTGAGTTATACAGAGTCCTACAACTGGCAAGGTTATACGAAAGCTTACGTTGTTTTTCAAACATTGTATTGATACCTCTGTTGTTCTTTTTTCACCTTTACATGAGCTGTGTGAATTTGTTGTACTTACTCACATACTTTTTCATTGAATTTTGAGCTTGTCTTTTCAACCAAACTATTCTCTTTTGTCGTATAATATGTAACACAAATGTCTAGTTCAATTATAAGTCGAATATGTGTGCCAGAAACAACACTGGAAACGTGCGTTGCTTAACCAGTGTGTTTGAATCTACATTCTTATGCTCATATTATCATGATGGCCCCAGTTATGAACATGAACCATTGCTTTTTATTACAGAAATCCGAATGGAGATATTGTGAAAGTGGCTCATGTAAGCAGCGGTGGAGGCATCGGCACAGGTTCGGCTGGTTCCAGCACTACATATCAGCAGCAAGTCCAACAACTTTCGCAGCAGCAACCGAAGGGAAGACCGCAAGGGAAGTCACGAAAAGTCAAAGATGAAAGTGAGGTGAAGGAAGACGAGTTGTTACATCTTGCAACCGGTACTGGAGTTACCTTTAGCGATAATCGATTACGACTGTCCCGAGACAATCTCGCAGCAGCATTAGATCCAACGCCCTTGGAACTAGAACAACACCAACAATTTTCTTCGTCACAACTTCAAAAACAACAACAGCAGCAGCTACTACAACATCATCATTATCATCAGCCCAAACCGATATTTGTAGAATGGCCTGAGTATGACTCTCTTGATAAAAAGTATCTCATCTTGGGTAAGTGAGAAAAAGAGGGATGACATCAGCCTTATTTCTTCTTCACTTTACCTTGCTTCTTTATACATTTTGTTATTATTATTATTACACTTGCGCACCATTACTTACTGCACACGTTTTCTTAGTGCATAGTGCGGCACATTTTCCAACCATTCGCACCACCTTTTCTCATTTTTCTCAGTATGTGTCTCTGTCGTAAAGCAGTTTCTAAAAACTTACCGTTATGTACTTTTCACTGTATCCAATTTCTCTTAACTAATATGTCTCACCTTTCCTCTATTTTGTGTAATACGACGCTGTCTTGACAACCTGCTTGGATAATATTTTTCTTCATATTAGACACACTATTACTCCAAGCTTATGCGCTGATGTACCTTGCTTCATTTTCTCTGCCTATGAATCTCTATGCTTTTTATTATTGCCCATACTCCTTGTTTAGGTTATAGTTTATCTCATTTTTCTCTTCGTACGATGTAGATATTTACTGATACTATCATTGAGCAAAAAAGCAGTCGCTACTACTAGTCGTTAACTTACTAAACTCACTTATCTTCATCCGCAGTATTTCCTTTCTCTCGTGGCCTTGTTAAATTATTTCGCTAGAGTGTAATAGCGACATAGGAATGTTCCAACCGCAACTTGCAAGCTTCTAATAAAATTTTCACTAAATTGCGTCCAAACTCAAAATGTCAGTTTTTCACTGTGTTAGTAGAACCTGAATGAAAAGAGGAGTAATATAAATTGTTTCTACCTCTTATAATGTGGTAGCATAATATTTAGAATTCGGTGCATTCAGAATGCAGCTATTGTATTAATAGAACGCTTATTCAACTGTATAAACCACATACGTTGCTATAATCAGTTTGTTAAAAATAACACACTCGGATTGGAAAGATATTTCATATTCTCATGAATAATCAATGCTGTATTGTTATCAATAAAGGCAATGCGTCCATATGTCTCTGTCCTTTGCACTAGAACTATAACGTATATGAGTGAACTCCTCGCAAAATGAAAATGTACGAACCAAGTAAAACGAAACATATAACAGACACTTTATCCCGCAAAGCATACTTGAATGCAGAATAGAGTACAATACTAATTATATTTGCAGTGTAACACATGAAATTGTACATTGTACATCATAATACATATTATAAAACATGCTTAAAAATCCACATCTTGTAACTTTTTAGGCAAGAAAGTACTTAATTTTTATAACAGTCCTGTAGCCTGTAGTCTACTAGTCAGTGAATACTGGCTCACGCAAACTCACACGCATTCCATAAACGTAAATGATCATAATTTCGCAACAAACGACAGGCCACGCTACGTAAATTCCCACTTTTACAAGGCTTTTCACTTTGAACTAATTAAAACCTTCATAGTGCCTCGTGCCTTTAATTCTTCTCGTCCAGCTGCATATCATCGTGTTTTGCTGTCCTCTTTCTTTATATAATACTCTCAACATAAATATCAACAAAGTTTGTTTCTTTTTTTACTCTCTTCATCTCCAGGTTTTGGTCATGTACTACAAAATCCCTTAAAAGCTTTTTTGCTTTCCGCATTGTTTATGTTGATCATTCTCCTTGAACATATATTACGTGCCGCCACGTAGCCCACCCTACCTGCCAATTCTTTTGCACACATTTTTAAGCCAGAAAACATAACCTCGCATATTCAAGCCACAAACAGCCATCTCGAGAGTTTTAAACCTGGTGTTGTATAATATTGCTCTTCTTTTTTCCACAAGCCTTGAGCCTGGCTTGAGATTCATAGTCACAGCAGTGTATGATGCGCTGGCTTATCTATATCTTAAGCATACGAAAATAAATCTCGTCCCTTTAGGTTGTAGGCATATTAGCGAAACAAAAGTTTTACCCTGTTTCCACCTACGCTCAAGTTATTTCATACTCCTTATAGTATCAGCTTTTCAAGTGAACAGAGAAAAGCCTGATGTTGAAAGTAAGCACCGGAAAAATGTAAAAAGGAATGATGAGAGATTCCCCAGATACCTATATACATACATTACTCCATTTAACAGGATGACGCTAATGTGTGTGTACAACAAGGCAAAACATTCTACTAGCAACAGTTCAGTCACCACTAATAGTCTTGTGTTCCTTGTGTACCAAACCAGCCTTCTCGATGAAAGTTTGTGGTTAATCTGATCTAATAGAATTCAAGGTAGTACTACATATGCATGTGGGCATAACTCGAAGAAACCTGCACAAAATATTAAAGTTGGTGGTTTGGGTTCATCATCAATGCACTATCTATCTACAAAAGACTTGCTTATCCCCTCGTTTCCAGAAAAGGATCGAGTATTTTACACAACGACTCCTCCAGTGTTATTGCAGAAAACATTATGTGTTTTCATTACTCACCATCTTTGTACCTTATCGACCAACAAGGCCATATTTTCTCTATTTTCAGCTTTTGTTGTAAGCCAAGTTATTCCATTATGCTTAGTGCAGTCGAAACTTTGTGATCTGTTTAGTTGCAGGCAAGCTCACTATTTTTTCTTTGGGCTCCGCTTTCTTTGCAGGGGTTTCCTATACATGCTTTTTTGAAAGAGTAATAACCAGGCAATAATATTAATTGCACGCTTCAACAACTCTTTTCTAGATTATGGCTCTCTCTCTGTATTATTGCAAAGAAGATAAAGCTTTAATATAAATTTTGTTTGTCGACATCAAAAGTGACTACACTTTTTATGATATATTAGTTCATATATTATAGAAAGCGTATAAAGGGTGAAGATAAGCCACAAGTTATAAGTAGGCTGCAATAATATGCTACATAGCATGTAATTTTAAAAGCATTTCCGGTAGCCGTGGTTGGTGCACTTGTATTTTTCTCTTCTCCAGATTTACGACCTCGAGTAAGGAATCACTACAGAGCACACAAGCTTTCCTTTTGGCTTCATCTTGTACCAGATTACCAGAAAAACAACGAAGGGACTGGTATGAGCATCCATCATGATATCAGCGTGTATAGCATGATGCCTGCACAAAATTTATCAAAACTGTCTGTGATTCAGCCCACAATCTTTGCATCGGGCTTGCATGATACAGCAGTCGGTCTCAGCGGTGGGGGAAGTAGTAGAACGAGGTATAATTCATCCGCTGCTATCGACTCCGGCGACAGCAGCAGCAGCAGTGGTAGTAAGAAGCGAAATGGTGGACTCATCAGTGGTTCCCGTAATAACAATCGACCCAAAGGCAGTAGCACTAAGGGAGGGATGGGTGCTCCAGCTACCACTGGGGATTTGGATGAGCTACAAAAGCAGCAGGATTCAGGTGCACATAAAGAATCACTCAAAAAATCTTTCCTGAGCACGCTTTAAGCTAAAAACTTTTAATGCTAGTGGATGTGAATAATGGTCCAAGCTTCAAGTAAAAAATGAGGAGCAGAGTGGAGTAGTAGATACAGGCGGAGCAGAGCATAGTCTATTTCTTTCGTTGTATAATTTTCTCTTCCATTTCGTCGATTTCATTCTTTAATGTTCTGTACTTGTAGACTACATGCCATGTCATATCTTTAAAAGAAAATGGGTTCTTTTATGATGTAAATGACTTCCGTATCTTTATTATTTTTTGCGTATCTACTCGAGTATACTAATGCAATAGCAGCAATAACAGGACAATATTTACGTCAATTTCAATCTAATCTTATATATCATCATAAATAAATGAAATATTCATTTTATTTATGTCACGCTCTTTTATGTTGTATATATAGCTATACTCCATGTTGCATCTTCAAATGGGAACAACAATAACGACCCACTTGAAAGCACATATGGCTTCCACTCGTACTCTACGGCTCTGTCAGTAACAATCGCAATCGGATGCTCCCTCCTCATTTTAAATATACTCATATTTGCCACATTTTACTACGAACGGGAAAAGCGACGCCAAGAGCATCGTCGTCAGAAGCAGATGGAAAGGGACGAGTTTAATGAGGATCAACAACAACAGCAACAAACCCGACATCAAAATGAATCTGGTCGAGGCAATTTTTTTCGACAACAGTCCTCATCTGCTGCCACAAACGCAGCAGACAGATTCCCGATACCCTTAACGACAAGTAGCGTGAGCTGTGGTGGCAGTAGTAGTGCGAGTGCAAGTTTAAAACGTCGACGAGACACTAATAACGCTTCTAGTGGTACTAGTGGAGGTGTTTGTGGGGAGGCAGGACTTGCCTCTAGCTCATCAGGAATTATGCGTGGGGGAGACTCCACAACCACCACCGTTTTTTGTGAACACTATGTAGATGAAGAATCAGATATGAATACGTTTAACGAGTTGTACACCTCGCCATATCTTATAGAAGGGGGTGATGATGAACGTCTTCCTCCATTAGGATTGCCCGGGGAAGAGGATGATGAGGAAGTTGAGATGGCCGTAGTTACAGAAGGAATGGGACACGTTTCTTCTTCATCTCTGCCAGGCCACCACTCCATAAATGACATGAGTTATGGGAAATATGGTGCGAAAAAGCATTATTTGAGTAAAACCTCACTGACGGTATTGGAGAGAGGCTTTGTTCCTATTTCTCCGGCACCAGCCTCATATGGAATGACTGCAGTTAGTGGTACTTGTAGTGGTAGTAGTAACATAGGGGGAATGTGCACTCTTAGAAATACTGGTGGTGGTACCATGTCATGCCATGCAAGTATGACTCCTAGTGGTAGCCTTCGACAGAAGAGAAAAGCGTTTACAGCTGCAAGCGGCAGTGGTATTGGTTGCGTTGGAACACTTAATGAATTTTCAATGTCAGACGTAATGGCTGAACCGGTAACAAATGCGTCCAATTTTTCACCGCAATCCACCACTAGCACCACACGCGGCGAATTATTTGAGATTGAGAAAATCCCAACGGCCGAAGAGCTCATTGAAGCGGACGGAACCAATGCATTGCTTAACAATGTTGCCACCAGTACTGCGTCCAATAGTAGTAGTAGCAATGGGGGTAGCATAAATACGGTGGTTATTCCGCCTCCTCCTCTTCCCATGGCAGACGATTTTGTCTCCCATCAAGAGTCAACTGGACATTTCTTTCAGAACGAACAGGAAATCGTGATCGCGGAACCGATAGCATCTAATACTACTTCATGTCAACTTTCACAGCAGCCGCACCACCATCACTAACACGAGGGGAGAGGCAAGATACAAGAGAGCAAAGAAAGAAATACGGACCCGCACACTGGCTAAAGACGAGAAAGGCTAAACTTGTGGTGGGGGTTTGTGATCTATCTCTCTAGAATCAGGAATGGCAGCCAGCCCCACCGCCATCAACTGCAACAGCTCACAACATTGTGAACAATGGTGTAGCATATCACTGCCACACGAGTAGCAGTGGCAGCAGATGATGGTCAAAACGTTCTGCTGTCAGTAGAAAGCCATTCTCTTTTTGTCAAGTTTTCAGTAAGAAATGAGTCTTTTTGTGTCTACACTGTTGACTGACTGAGTTACATATTGAAAGAATTGCGGAACATGTTGCCTGTCTTTTTGATATGCCTCGTAAACATACGTACGTGCAATATCTCCAAAACCGCCTCCAGAATAATTTTCATACCAATCTGATATCATTTGTCAGGATATATCTCTGCTCTACCGTTTCTCCGTGTCCTTCAAGTAAAACCAAGCAAGCCCACATCTAAACAAAAAGTCAGAAAAAGTGAAAGTTGGTAGTGAACCAAGGCGAAACGTATCCCAACTCTTTTCCGTGATTCATGCACTCTTGCACCCATGTTTCTTTATACTGCTTAAAAAAATAAATAGAGAAGGAATGAAAGAAACCTTACTCACTAAAGACCTTACACACTTATTGTTGGAAGCTACTTACTCCCCCAACAGAAACTGGTTATCTGTATGGGTTCAAGAGGCCTTATTGGAAAATATGAATGTATGTTTGGGAAAGCAAACAAGCATGTAGCTTTGCAAAGAAAGTGTGCTGCTAATGGCAGTTTAATGGAATCATTGAGACTGTGCCAACAAAATTCTACTCTTACCCCCACACACAAAAACTTCTCGATTCCATGCATATAGGATTAAGATTACATAACCAAACCAACAGGGAACAAAGCAGTAGAGGAGAGGAAGCAACCAGTCAATACATTTACCCAAAATAGCATTTACTTTTCCACCATGCTCTAAACGACGTCGTCGAAAGAAAGTGGGAAGATTGTGGGGAGAGATGTGCCGTGTAATATACACGTAATAGACGAATAATGCGAAGGACCCAAGGATAGGATGGATTCTATCTGCTTTTTTCCACGAGGAAGTAATGAAAAAAGGTTCAGTAAGAAAGGCAGGTACATGTGGTATTATATCTATCGACAATGACAATTTTTCCAACAGGATAGTCATGTGCAATATTGTAATACGCCGTTCTTGTAAGAAGAAAGAAAGCAAGGTATTTTTGAAACTGAAGTGGAAACGCACACTTTGCTTCTCATTCGAAATTCGAGTCGTCTCTCAGAATGCTGATGGTGATATTGAATATTGAGCGATCAGGGAGCAATGGCACATGCACTCATGAATGTAAAAATACATTCTTGCTTTCAACATACTGAAGGAGAAACCCTCCAGGAACTTTTGTTGTGTATAAGTGTAGATGAGTGAAACAAGGTAGAAGAAGAAACGTATTACACAGGCCATTTTCCCCGAAGAAACGGAGAGCAAGCACAGAATTTCCCAGACGATCAGTCAAAAGTCAAAAAGCCCGTAATCAGTGCGACTTGGTGCCTTATTATCTAGCGTATTTGCATAAGTATTGATGTCTTTGTTATAATTTGTCTACCCATTCGTTGTTCACAATGCAGCATATACTAAGCGTACCCTTATAAAAAGTGATAAAAGAAACCGATTCAGTAAAATAAGCTTATGAAAACCCGTCACCTATATGTTATGTTTTATGTTATAGAATAATAAAAGTGCAAAGTTTTAAAAGTAAACAAATTTCAATAACATTTACAATTTGCTTTTGATATGGTGTATGAGTATGTATACCTTTAACGTGTCAAGCAATTTTGATGAAATTAACAGAATACTGGCGAGTAGATACGTACACATATGGAGACATATGCTTTTATTAGTAAGTACCATACCGAATGCAGTCGATACAATGTTGAATCTAATATATTTGTTTATGCTAACAATAACAATGGGTTCTTGAGGTATTTGTAAAGATACGACTAGGTGAGAACCATGCGTTATTACTACACAAATTCTTCTTAAGCCATATAAAATCTAATTTGTACTTTTTAGCCGGAAAAGAACTAACATAAGATGTAGACAGTAAGAGAAGTATAATTGAAATTAATGATGCCAGATTAAACGCAACTTGCGAGTGAAATATGAATGTATATATTCCAAATATACCAAGTAAATATATCAAGTAAATGCGCAAATGGAGAAGCATGCTTCAGTTTTCCATGTATTGTATCATTAAAAAAGCAATTACGGTTCGCAGTTTGCCTCCAGATAATTCATGTTGTGTATTACGAACCTTCGGACTACTATAAATATGCTTCAGTGAAACACCATACATGTTCGTAGTATAATGTTAGGTTTGTTTAAGTGTGCATCATATAATTAAGTAGGAATTGTCTATATGCATTTAAGATAACAACGGCCAAAATGCTCGTAATATTATTGTATTGCGTAAATAATAAATATTATGAACCAAGTACGTGTAATTCACTTTATGGCTAAACTCATTTCATGGTCTGCTAATTACTCCGCTGTGCATTCCAATTTTATGAAGGGCTCGTTGAAGAGCATAATCGTTTTAGATATCTTGTTAGCAGCAAACTATGGTTCTTCAGAGCAAATAACATGTATTTCCACTTTTATCATCCTTGTAATCATAATATCCTAGCCCAGAGGTGATGCTTATGTTGTGGCGACGGTAATCAGAGGCACCCGATGCTTCGAATCTATTGCGATTTCTCTATCCCCTCTTATGATGATCCCCATTCACGCATGCTATTACTAAAGGTATGGCACGACTACTGTTATTAACTTCTTTATCACCGACGTATGGGTATGAAGAGATAATTTGCTATTGCTATCACTGACTTCTATATCACTTTTATTACAACAATAATGCACAAATGAAAGTTTAGTAAATTGGATCCAAAGAGCCCATTTTTCTTAGAAACTACTATTGCTGCACGCGACGGAACAAATGGTGGAGAGGTGAACAAATAAATTTTCCATTGCTACTGGTTCGCTGTCAACAGTCGTTGTCGCAAGGCAACACAAACACTAATTCATTTGACTGCACGCCGTTTATTATTCTTGCCGTTCTCTTGGTTTTAGGTATATGGTAAGTATTACTACAAAATTACATTCTTCACCAAGTTTCCAAGTTATTCATAACTTGTTTTATAAATCTGCAGTAGCATCCAGCAACGATAAAGTTACAGGACAAGAAACCTAAAACAGGAAAGTGCAATAATATTGAAGCACATAATACTGTTAGTTACTGAAATATATTATGCTTTCTGAGCTTTCTTATGTTTTCATATTTCATAAATATACTTTAATAATTTTCTAACCAAACAATTTGCGACTGCAGAGACAAGAAAATATTTTTATTTATTTTAATATGTTATTTATATGAAAATCTAAAAGCATATAGTTTCAGGTCCGAACAACGAAACATTCTACCTAAAATGTTGGCCAGGATAAGTTGCTATAAATGGAAATGATGATTTCAGGAAGGAAGAAGGCAAAACGGATACCGTCGCACAGATGATGAGTGGGAACACGGTTGAAAGTTTTGCCTTACGTATTTTGACCACCTTTAAACAATCATTAGAGGCCGAACTCTAGCGCCCAACATGGACTCAACTATGACTCAAATTATTATTTTGCAAAAAGGATACTTTCGGTCAGTAGCATTCAGCATTTTCATTTTCAGGAAAAGCATGTGCGCGTGGTGTGTATTCACTTTCACTTTAAGAGTGGATAAAGGATCAAAAAGTCAATTTCTCAATGGGAATTCCAAACAGGACGGACAAAATACAATATTATATTGCATTGCAGGGTGACTTCAAGAAAAGACTCGTGCAGCGTTTCGTAACCAAAGTCAATTGCACATACTATGGCTATATTATGTGAAGTGAATTGCCAGTGAAGGGAACACTATGGGCACTCACCATTAAGCGAAGCCAGTCTAAAGGTAGTGTTTGCAAGAAGTTTATGGTTATAGTGAGCTGAAAGCACACACACCCCTTTACACGCCTTGAGACACCACACGCAGACACTTTCTATTTTCTCTCTCATTCTGTTACGACGGGAAATATCTCCTATTTTCGCACTCACCATTACAGAGAACGGCTCTGTATGTGTCGTAATAGAAAGGAAACGGCATTATTGGGCAATATTGTTCTTTTATACTTTATCCGAGGTTCCCATTCTCAGCAATTTTGAAGATTTTCGTTTAGCATTCCGAAATCCTCAAGTTCCCTTAGGATTTTCAAAAAATTGGTAGATGGAAAAAAAGTAAATGGGTTACGAGATCAATTTAGCAAATGAGACTGGTTCCTTTTAAAAAGAAAATATATGTACCACTGCAGAGGATCACTTTTCCTGATGGATGCATGGAAATAAGAAGAAATAGTAACGCGAGAAAAAAAGCAGGAAGCCTTCATTCAAGCATGTCTCCCAACAATGGTTCAGCAACAAACAGCCCTACTTACACATCCAGAAACCGCTCTTTATACAATTCGGGGTTTCTATACTGTTACATCTCCAACGTTTCAAAAGAAATCTCACCAGATTATCATACATTTCTTAGTAAAGTAATGGTTCTAGTCATGGCATACAAGCTTCAAGTAGTACAAATACCAACTTCCAGAACAGTGGGCAAACACTGAAGCTTATATGCATCATCGTGCTCAATGACATGTGAATGTACCAACGAATGTAATGTAATTGAACATGTCTTCTTATGTGAATTCTCAAGTGTTTCGGACTTGACCGATGCTAATAATTCTGAATTGGAGAAAAGGTGGTAACGAATTCTTGTAGAGTAAAAAAAAGTAAGACGATATAGCCTTTTCTATAAGCGCTTTTGCTATGGGCAATGGACATTGCGGTCATTGCACATGTATGTGGTCAGTGTGATGACTATTCTTCAAAGTTGTTAACATGGCAACTACCCATGGTTTGTGGCGGACTAGATGTGTGGTAACAGGCCACTTTCCCCAATTGTACTGAAACTCGGTAGTTTGTGATTTTTTTGCGGATAACAAAGTAATATTGTAAAGTGTTGTTCAGTACCCTTTACATTGACTATGGTACCCCAACAAGAAGTGTAGATGAGCGAAATACAAATAGAAACTGCAATTTTACACACGAATTTTGAATTTCAATTTGTTGCAAATTCTTTAGCTAAAATGAAACGAAAAGTGCATGAATTTGAAAAAAATAAACTAAAATTATTTAAATCAAAACTATCAGTATCGTTCAAGCATTATCATATTTCTTTTATATGGAACCCGGAAGTCAACACTGCGGATCCTGAACACAAAAAATGGTTTGGTTCTGGATTGATTTAAAGCTATCATTTTTAATACTAGCAGTAAGTACTATAAGCCAATTTGATACTAAGGAACGTTAATCTCTTTCTTACTCCAAGATTTGTTACGTGTGAATCCTTTTATTATTGTAATTCCAATAGTTGATAAAAAAGCGAGTAAATACTTCAAGGAGTATTTACTCGACTCTAGAAAACTTTCACCGTCAGGTCAACAACCCAAACTCTAAGTTCTTTTTTTTCTACTCACTCAGATTACGATGCTTCGGCTGAGAAACATTCTCCTTTTGCTATAAGGACTAATGGAAAAAACTAGAAAAATAATTTTCCCATGAGAAATGCGAGCTGTAGCTAATGTGCTCATCAGAGACAAAAATGTGTAATCATTCATCATGAGAGTGCGGACAAATAATCATAGTTCATGTCAAACTTTAGTTGAAAACAAGTTGCTAGACAGTTTATTACACATCTGAAAGAACTTATTTGGTAATAATATTTACCATGTGTGTCCGTCCGTCGGACAGACCGTGAGCGAGACTTTAGAAACAATGACCACTTAAAAAGAGAACTGGATTTAGCTACATTTGCAAGCATTTATGCGTCTACAAATCTTGACCAAAACATCTACAAATATTAGTATTGTAGGATTTAGCTTCAGCTGCGTGTTTAACGGAAATCATTTTGTTGTAAAAAAAAGTATTGGTGCATTTCAAAATTCCAGTGTAATCAATTACATAATAATATGTTTTAGCACGTTCATGTAAGTGAAGGTACAAATGTCTTTTCCGTGAAAGTGCTGAAATGTGAGGCATCACAGAATTCTCATATTTTAAATATCCGTGAAAGCTACAAGTTTACCTATAAAATGAAGAGTTTAATAGTGTGCATACAAGTACATGTCCTACTTGTTTATTCAGTATGAAACTCGATCCATGTTGCATATTATGCGCATTTTCATATTTACGATATTGATAAAATGATATAAACAATAAACATCAACATAACCAATTGAATCGTATTTTTATGATTGAAATCATAGTTCTTCCTTATTTGATATGGTCCATTATAAAGTATAAACGTTTTCAGGTAAAATTGCTTTTTCGGGTTAGTATTTGATTCAGTTTGAATCTGAATCAGTACATTTCTCGTTCTGGATAAGTAATGAGTATGGTTTGTCACAATTTACCAAACTTGACCATACAAGTTGCGACTGCAGTTCACCAAATTCACCATCAAACAGGTTATACATATATAAAGAGGTTGCATAACATTCTTTCCTTGTGTTACAACGATTTATTTGTTAAGTTTGTTTATAATGTTTAGATGTCTCGATTGAAAACTCAATTATACAGGTAAATTCAAGGAAGATGAGAACACTCTATTTAGCTTCCTTGGGTAAATTAGTGGGGTCAACTTGACCAAACGCGAACGCGTGTTCGAAATAATAATAAATGTTCGAAAAATGTCATAATAACATTTGAACGCTGTAACCAACGGCTATTTTGGAACAATATAGCCTCATCTATATATATATATATATATTTCCATACTGCAGTCAGAGAGTCAGAGTAATTGTATTTTCACCATCATCTGCTTACCGCAGAATTTTTTTATCTTAGGTTATTATTAATCTGTAACCCATTCCCATAGAGAAAGATAAAAGAAAAAGACATACATACATACACAATATTTTGTCAACTGTTCTTGTTAGTGGTTGCAATTAATAGTGTAATAGCTGATACTCCGCATCTGCATAGCACTTTTTAGAAACGATTGGATTGCCTATAGGATTTAGTTTAAAGGGTTATGAAAACACAAACATAGAATTTGAATTTCATTTGATTTTTACAAAAAAATTGCAGGGACTGGGTAATGAATTTTGTTATGGGTAGATGAATATCTGTCCAGATCCGAGTCGGCGAATCTGTCGCCTCTGAAAAACCTTCGAAGGCCTTCTAATTGACAAAGGTTATTCTAGATATTTTATTTCTTACGGTCAAATCAAAAAGTGAATATAAAGTACTCGGAAACAACTTGTGTACTTGCGTAGCATAAAAAAGGCTTTCATTCCAAAAATACAAACCAATCAAAACATTATGAACAATCGTGAAATTATATGTTAACATTAAATGTTTATAATATTATATTAGCCAGTTTTTCTCACTGAATATTGCAAGCAATATACATTCAGTGTTACTTTAGCTTGGTTTTAGCTGGTAGAACTATGTAGCGGGTTTTCGTTAAAATTATAAGTACTTTGTAGCACAAACTCAGCTTGATGTGTAAATGCAATGCATGTACCTTTACTTTACTGCCTGTTAAATTCCTGTTCAGAGTTTTAGACGACGCTTGCCAATGCATTTCTTAGTGTAATGCATATTCTAATGAGATTTTTCTCTTGGGTGAAACGCCCGGAAAACAGATTTTCTTTTTTCTGGTTTCCTTGTTAATATATTCTAAAGGGGCTTTTTTTGTATTTGCAGCACAATAAATTTTTACAACCATCCATACTCCAACAACAATTGCTCTATTGGGCCTGTTTTTCTAACAGTCAACATTCCGTTCAAGAGAAACGAGTTATCGGGTAATGTAAAGACGGAAAAATAGAGTAGGTATAATAATATGTATTTATGCAAAACCAGTACAATATTGCGCAAGTCTAAGGTATCCTACCACTTATAATAGATATTTGTTAAAGCTGGACGTGCATAAGATCAGTAACGCGTGCATTGCACATAAATAGTAAGAAGCTTTCTACAATAACATATGAATATTGTATTATATTATATTATATATAGTTATAGTATTCTACCTGCACGAGGCAAGCAATACCTTAAAGTTAAAATACAAAATTACTGTAAACTACTGAAAAAGTAGCCAAGTAGTTAATTACACATTAACATTTAGAAGTTTAACTCTAATTTCTATTAAACAGTTTTCCTTTTTGTGACTTAACATGCGCTTTCTTATCACTATATAAAGTATATATAGTGCCAATTGACAATATACAAAAGGAGACGCCAAATATAGCGTTGCAATATTAATATTTGGGTAATAATGTACGCATACTATATGTATAGTACTACGCATAGTATAAGTACACAATCTGAGGTTACCATTACATTAGTAGAACCACCATCACCACAAGATATAACATACAAACCATTATATTTATTCTTAAAATTCTGCCAGAAGAAAACCATAGAAACCGGATGATACGAATGTATTGATGAAAGAAATCGCAACTGCAAAAGTAATCCGCGAAACTGTATAATTTGCATCATAGCGGAATTTCATGCATTTCATATGCAACGTTATAGCATAGCAATCTGCTTAATTCGGGGGGTTACTAAATCTATCCCTATCATTGGGGTCACCAACGCTGAAATCCTTATCCATTTTCAATGAATTTTCTTCAATGACATTAGGATTTTTAGACATTATTAGAAACGTGGGTGACGGTTTCCACCCATACAAAAATGTTCAAATGATGATGAAGCAAACGTTAATTTTAGTTTAGGTTAATCCTTAATCACCAAGGATACATATTTTGTCCCATACATTTAAGTGGGACGTTGGGGTAAAGTGAATCTTTCCTTGCAGTTAGAACTCGTTAAACATTTTACTGGATGTCTTGATTCGGCCCTTAGAATTCGAATTTTAACAAATTGGCTGCGACTGTAATTCTGGTCAAAACTGACCTAAAATCATATGTGTCATACCATATGAATAAAAAAATTTGAAACCGCTGTGGCCTCTGAACTGGAATTGAACACCTCCAACTGGAACCGAACTCACTAGTGTTCACCCCTTAGACCCTCTACTATTTTTATGCCTACTACTACTATCATTTTGACTGCGATACATAATAAATTCTGTAACATTTATGGCATTTGTTTTTCTCCAATGGCTTCCTCCGTACAAGGTGCAGGAATCATACATAGCCTTTGCATTATGATTTAATGCTTAACTCATAAAATCATGATGCAAAGTCTATTTTTGATTTATAAATTATTATGATTTTTATAACTATTAAAGTCCATGGATTCTGTGGTTTTCAGTTTTCGATCGTACTTGCTGGAAAGAGAAAGCGGGGACACCTCCAATAAACGAATAGCTTTTTGAAGAGATTGTATATTCAAAATATCAATAGCTAACTAGGTACTTATATAAATAAACGCAAATAAACAAAATACCAGCACACACATTTGCTCTTTCAGATCATAACATGAAACCGTTGGGTTTTGTGATTTGCAGAGCAGAGCAGTGCGTGGTAAACTACAGATGAGTAGACATGCAAATGATTTCACGTAAAGAAGCTACTAAAACTGTGCTAGATGCTAATAGTATGATGGACGACCATGACCACTACGGCCACGGTTTCAAACAAAATCTCCAACAGAGCCAAAAGGAAAGACTAGCATGGTGAAAAAAGAGACGACAAACAAAGTAAACTACAAACTAGGAACTGACTTTTCCGTGAGAGACTCATGCTCAGATTAGGATAATAGGAACACCGTTCCTCAACAACCACTGAGTGGCATAGTTACCCCACATACCCATTCTCATTCAGTCACTCTTGGCTCAGTTCGTAGTTGGAACAGTGGTTATAACGGTTATCGTGTGTGCATGAGCTTTCCCTGCCTGTGTATGACTAGATCTGCTGGGTCTGAGTTCAATAGATGTTTTCATGAATTTCATGTCGGAAATTCGCCATTGCATCGCATCGCTAAACTTGTTGTGTCCAAAGTCCAAACAGAAGCAGCAGGGTAAAGACTTGCCTTGTTTTTGGTTTTTGGGTGGTGTGTGTTTGTCTATAAAGTCGCAGTCGGCAGAATCGTTGGGAGGAGGGAAACCACTGGCATGCATGACTAGACACTTGGGCATGTAAGCGGAACCGAAGACCCCAACTTTAACAATATGATTTACACCCATATCTCTAGACAATAATCTCAAATGGCCAATACGCCATTTTGGAGACAGGCTGTATGCAATAAATTCATTCCTGGGTAGAAATTAAAGGGTCCACATTTTGACAGATAATATGACTACAACTTACCAAAAACGAAAAGCACTGTTTGCTTGCAACCACGGACTACTAGGTATTAATGTTTGAGTTATTAGCTGGCTGAAGTAGCGACTTCTGCATTACGGCTGATGTGTGTTCATGTGTGTGTCCTCCAACCAGATAAGTCAAAGACAAAATCAAAAGTAGTAATCATAGACAGATTTTGCTGTTTAAAGAAAGTATGAAAAGCGAATTTGACTTACTTCTGAACTGCAACGTTTCAATGCATTTGCCCAGCAAATCACGTTTAAGTTTAAGCTTACACTCGCTCAAATTAATTTGGGGCATTTGTATATGTCACTCACCAACACGTCTACATCAAACATAATAGTCATCAAACCCATTTGATAAGTACATCGATGTCAATATCAGTATCATAATTTTGCTGTGCTAGTCTAACTTCACTACTTTTAATTTTCCCGTTCGTTTTAAGGATAACTACATAATACTTTGTTTGTCTTTCGTAGTAGTAGCGAGCTTGTTTTAACTGCTTGCCAAGAATGTTAATAACTACTAACGAAGTCCGTAATTGTAAACAGACCACCGTCCTGCCGGTTACTCATTAAAATCAATATAAAACTTTTCTCTGGAGGCTAGCAATCCATAACTCCATAAAGTAGAACTCTTGCTATAATTTAGAAAGGGGTGCGAAGAGACGTGAAAATCAAGAACGGAAATAAAGCCATATTTGTTTGCTTTTGCCCAAGAAAGAGCAACCATGGAGCAATGCTATTACTTTTGCAAGTGGACTAGTATTCCACGTCCTGACAAACTCAAAAAGTCATTTATTCAGCTTCCAAGTTCCAAAAGGTACTACAAAAAAAACATTAAAATGGAATTCCACTTCCTTGCATTAATGGTTTTCTGAATAGTTAACATTCAACATTGCATTGGGGTGATTGTTTCTAAACTTTAACGGACTAAAACTATAAATCGGGCATTTTAGTTTCTGGTAGTAAGAAGTGAAGCAATCCTTTAGGAAATTTTACTATTTCATTATTTGTCGCACCTTCATCTTTATAGCTTTCATGGTGAGTTCATTTTACAATGTTTAATGTTGGCAGTTATAGGTACGTGTTGTTCCCGGTTCACTAAAATTTTAATTACCTCACATAAAACGAAGCGTGCTTTAAAGGCACGTCAGTGTGAGTTAATTGCATTTTGTTTCAAACTAATTACTAATTCCCTTGTTACATGCTACCTACTACCTATTGTGACCTTATTGAGTCCTGTTCTGTCACTGCTGTCCGTCCGTAAATCCGTAAATGCTGTAAAAGCTACACGTCAAAAAACATTTTAGCTATTGTTCATAAATTGAATGGGTTTGAATATAAGAACTGAGAACTGACGTCATAGCGACAGACCGAAACTCATGATGAATTTAAAATTCCACAACTGAACTGATCCATAGTTGCTCGAGTGGCCAATCTGAACATATAATTACCTAATAATTTTTTAAGTAACATAATATGGGGCATTCAAATTGAGCAGTTTTTTAAAAATCCATCTTTTCAGATTTTTTGAATATTAAAAGCGTATAATTGAAGCATCTTTTGACAAATATTAAATAGTACTGGGGACGTGTTAGATTTGATTCGTGGGAAAATGCTTTCATCAGTAACTACGTTACTGTAAAGTTTACGTTTCAACTCAAGCGTCAAGTGTCAAATGTCGTTCCAAGCGCCAATAACTACAAAATTCTTGTTGCTGTCGTAGTCAATAATTTCCGAGCGAATTCCCAAAGTACAAATCAACAAAATGTGTTGATGTGACTTTCAAATGGGCAACGTTTCCTCTAGATATTATAATAGTACGTCTTAATGTTTGAAACATTCATCATTCAATAAACAGTACCTTCACAGTTTAATCTCAGAACATTCAAAATAGGAAAAAAATACACATTATTTGTTTGCATATTTTGTGGTCTAGTGGTCGCATGTCTCTATGTTCTGCTTGTAAATTTTATTTTGTGTTTGTTCCTGTGATATATACTATTGAATTGAAATTCATAAAGCCATTATATGTTGTTTTAATTCATTCTTTTTTTTGTTATTTTAACTTATTTGTAGCAGGCACACTTGATGGTTAATGAGTTAAACTCTTGACTTCTCTCAGTACATTCTAGTATTGTAGAATATATTTGTTGAAACCTGAATATTATGTATATCAGTCCACTAGACAGATGTTGGCCATGCAAGAGTACTGTACATCTGCATCTGTAAAGTTTAAGTCGGTAAAAATTCATAGAGGGAACAAATGTTGTTTTACGACTCAAAGTTAAGTACCTCATAAAAATTCTAACTCCAAGACTTCACAAAGTATATAAAGACCATTGTTTTATGTGTTTCTTCAGATTTTGTATTTTATTTGAATTGTCCACTCGTTGAACCAATGCAATGCGTACATAAAATACAAGGGAAAACCGTTCCAAGTTGGAACTTCCAACTTTTGCGTTTACGTAAATGATACATCAAATGGGGCATAATGCTTATATTCAATCGACGACTACCAGACAACATGATGAAGAAAAAACAAGGAAACTTCAATTAGATTCAACACAGGCAAGTCTTCTAGTTTGTAGTTCTAGTCTTCCAACCGACAGATGATGACTTCTGAAAGTATGCACAATATATCTTCTCTTCCCCACGGCCTGGCTTGAAAACGTGAAATATCACAAGTGGTGTGGGTACTATGTGGATACTGACCTAAAATACTTTTTTTCCTTCTTGGGAGTGGACAATGGCGGCAGAAAAATCCTATTATTACAAAAGCCATGCTCGAATGATTGCCTTCTAAAGCTTGAAATACAGCCTCTTTTCGACATTGTGTCCCTTGTCCTAAAAAGATTCTACAGGAAGAGGAATTCTTCCTCCAGCCCAGAGTTTACAAGCAAGTCTTCAATACATATTGTCACTGTGAGTGAACTGGCAACTTGCAGTAAAAGCTTTCTAAAAAAGTATGTACAAACAGAGACAAGTGTGACTCCATGATCCAGCCCCGGATGTGATCCTGCTTCAAGCTCAAGGAAAAGAAAAAAAAGCAATGCTGTACACTGTCATAATACGAATTCTAAATTCCTTTCTGCTTATTATTATATGGAATGTAAACTGTTTGCTCACTACTTGAATATTACTAGACACGAATCCTTGTGTGTACTGAGTGTACTCTGGCCTTTAAGAGAATCCGTAAGCTTCTCATCGTTCTCTATTTTATTCCCTTTTATAAGTTTCCGGAGAAAAGTTTTGTTGCTAAAAATGCCATTATTGACATTAAAATTCTCGTACGATTCCACTAACTTTGCATGGTAGGTCTGCTGGTCTGTCTATTTCCCGCACTATGAAAAGAACTCTAAGTAACAAATAAAACTATCGTTCGGTTAAAGAACATTTATAAACCATCTACCACAAATAGGTAGAAATATTTCATGCATGAAGGCGTCGAATAAATTTTCGAACTACCTTTGCTCTTTCCTTGCTTCTGAGGAAAGTTTACTTTAAGTACAGACAGCATAATATATTTTTTATGCGAAGGTTTTATAATATAAATGTGTCTAAGCCACCGTTGCCACTTTCTATGCATCTATCAATGATTTGAAGTAAATGAGATGAGCGTATAAATATGCCGTAAAATCGCGTGGTTAGAACTACATCTTTTATTTTACTCAATGCAGAGTCGGCTTTTTAAATTTTATTATTATTATTCAAAGTTTAATTCCAGTAAAAGAGAACTTTGTGAACGACTGCTTAAATCGCCAGCTGCAAATGAAAGTGTGGGTGTAGGACTGCAGAAGGGTGTGTGGTGGTGATGTAGAAAGGAGTAAAAGCTTCGTTTCTTTTTATCTCGTCCCTCTAGAATTACATGGGTATATTTATGGTACCCAGTTCCGCTCAGCTCATAACTCGCAAGATGAAGCTCAAAATTTTCACACACAATGACACAAGACAGGAAACCAACAGTCTCAATAAAAATAGTGTTTGCTTCGTTTATTTGTTGCTATGATAAAGGATGTAATAGTATAAAGCTCATAAAGTTATATGTGCAAAGAACAGAGGCATTAAACCGGAAGGAACAAGGATAAGCATGTCCTTACAATCCGTTTCAAAGAAAAAATTCAATATTTTATTCCCTAAAATGACAATAACTGACTTTACACAAGCAACCAAAACTCTTCAAGAATTTCGTTATTGTTTTACAGGAATGGCAAAACGGTAAACACTGTACACATAAATTCCCAATATAGCTTCTTGTAGATATTATATGCTTTTTTACAAAGTCCATGGCCATGGTACGTGCGACGCGCAGTTGCTTTCTTTGTTCAACCATAATTCTTGTTTTACCAGAGAAAATGAAAAGAGAAAATGATGATAGGAATGGAATGTTAAACTGGAATATAGTTAGAATTCGTTTCATGATGCACAAGTAGTACTTGTCAAGTACAACTACATACATGCAATTGATGGCAAGGTTGCCGTGCAGTACGCTTAACGTAATTTAACATGAAAATTGAAACTTTATATTATGCTTTATTCCAATAACACAATGTGTTCCTTTAATCATCTTGGTATTTTTGTACCTATATATTAATAAACACTTCGAACCACATGAATGCGCCGTTTTGAATTGATAAAAAACTGGTGCTATATTTACCATCCCCAGTAACCTATAAATCGTACACGCATGTAAAAGAGTGATGAAATACTCAAGTACTGACACTACTGCTGGCTTTCTGGTAATCATGTCGAAAATTGCGTTGGGAGCTATTGAAAACGAACGGTAAAGGAATTTTCAGTTATAATTAATATACATAAGCACTGCTCATATTGGTTGCCAAAAGTTAATGATAATTTCTGCTTCGCGATTGCGTTTGGCATTGTGCTTATTATCATGAATGGTCCATGAGATGTGAGAACAGCACTAACAACAACCCAAGTTTACGCTTACACAAAAACGTTACCTATCACTTACAACAAGCAGCTTTACTAGACTCGTTTGACTCGAGAATGCTTAGCCTGGTATGCAAGCCTTGTTACGACAAGAGATGAACGATTACAAAGCGACGAGCATTACTGGGGCATTATGGTACACTCTGACTCGGGGTGCGTAATTCAAATTGTTCCTTCTTGACTCTGGTTCACTAACACTGCAAAGACAATAGCCAACAATTATCTTAATAACTTATGAGGGAAGCATGAATACTGCACAATTTATACACACACTAATAGAAAATAATCTTGCAAAGTGACTCAAACTCAAACTAAATGTTCTTGCAATAGCCAGTAACTATGAAAAGCTTGAGACCACCGTAGTCATTGAATTTTTTGATATTATGCTGATGTGGGTATTTGGATGTGATAGTAATGAATTTATCTTTGCGCAGTGGCAATATCGTAACCAATGAGGTTCTTACCGAGGTGCGATTATTGCTAGTTGAAAACTTTACCCAATGCCCCGCCATGTTGAGGTGAAATACCCTCGACATCGGCAATTTTTGGAGACCTGCAAGGGTCATCAGTTAATCAAAAGAAATCTTAAGCAATGCTTACACATTGTTCGACAATGCAATATCGCATTGCAAGTTGAACTGTTCAACACAGTATTTTCATGGTAGTCCCCCAAATAAACCATGAAATTTTTTAAAAACAAACGCATTCATTCATTCAAGTAGTTCAACTTATCATAACGCATATTTTCTCTTTGCTCATGCCTCATGCCATATCATATTATTTCCTAATCTTAAACATTTTTCAATAACCTTGAACCTGACAAACGATAAATTATATTGTAAGCTTAGCTACGTAGGTATAAATTGTTATGCAATCTGTCCTTTGTATATATTGTAAGTAATTTAGGTGTCTCAATTCCAATCTATTTCAATTATCCCCAAATATCAATTCCAATCTGTCAACAACAACTTATAAATTTGTAAGTCGATTCTCACGTTAAATAAAATTTTAAGTTCATTGACGAATTGGCAAGTAATGAACCATGTTGACTTGCTTCTAATGATTGACTTCTTTATTAAATCTTACTTCGTAGAAACGTTTGTAATAAATAAACTTTATTCTTACTAACCATAGACAATAGATTTGGTGGAATAAACAATATAAACTTTTTGGATACCGGCTTAACTTTCAGTGGAAGACACACAACGACACTCTCCGGAGAAATGCAATACTTGCTCAATAAAAAATGAAGGCAGTAGGAGCAAGGCTTCTGCAAGTAACTGGTATACCGGTAGATGGACTATGACTGAGAAAAGAAATGTTATAAAGCAGGGCCATTAGCTTAACTTTCCCCAGATAGCAAATTTTGCTTTAGATTTTATTTTTAATAATTTATTTTCCACTAGGAGTAGTCTGTTTAAACATTAAACATGAGTGCTTAAAATTCTACTTTGAACAACTTTTGTCGATTTGCGAAATGCGAAGTACCGAATCGTTCATATTAGTCTTGGAGTTGGACGGAAAGTGTGAACTGATCGTTGACAAAAATCTCAATAAATATTGTTGTAGGTGACATAGTGGCATTACGCATAAAGGATCATTTTTGCATATTTAACACAAGTTATGTTTTAAGTTGACACTAAATATTTTTTTATTTCCAAGGTAACTAGCCAACAATGTTTAAAAATTTAGACGAAGAACAATTTTTCATAGACCAGTACATGATGTATATTGTATATATAAGTAGGGTAAAGAGCTTGAACGATTAGATTATTTAGCTGTGTGCACGCAGCGCAGCCTAATTCTTTGAAATCCTGCGAGTAATTTATTTTTGAAGCATGTATGGTTGTGGATTCAGTAGATTGTCTTAAAAAGTTAAAATGATAACAATTTCACTGCATAATGTATAGGTACCTATTTGTTTTGCTGTCCCTAATACTACAAAATCCAATTTCAGAAGTGGCGAATAAAAAGGAACATTTTTAAGGATTGTTGTAGTTGGTAGTTTCATACAGGGTAAGTTTGGTGTGTGAGGGAGAAATGAAAATGGCGAATCGACCATTATACTAGCTTTAGTAGTAAAGAAAAGACCTAGGTACATAATGTTACATTTTGGCAATAACTTTTATAGTTGGATATTTGCAACTTACCATTATTACCAACTTCTATTTAATTCTCAATTCTATATATCTTGCTAGTATTCCACTCATGGCTATGACTGTATACACACAATCTTATCATTGAAACTGTAAACCAGGAAACAACAACAGACATACATTTTATTGGTCGCTGTTCGCTTGGAACCTGGAAAACTGACCTCAACGCTTTCCGACAAACACAATATTAGTAAGCGAATTGTAAAACAAGAAAGAGTTTGTTTTTCGGATTTTTAAAATTACTTGTTTTGATGTGTTGTTTTGAACAACACTCATATGATTTGTTCGTTTAAAATAGAAATTATAAAAGTGCAAATCTGAAGGAAACATTTTTATTGATATATTACTCAAATATTGTAGGAAACAGGAACTGATTATGTATTTATTGAGTTTGAATACTGATAAATATTATATTTAGCAACATGTAACGTTCACTAATCATTTGTCAACAGAAAATTGCCAAAATTGATCAGTTTCTAGGTCCTAAAGGTGTTGGTATAGACTGAAGCGTCAGTTTTACTAAAGCCATTATATTATTATAAATTTTATGTATAGCTACGTCGTATTTTATATGAACATTAAATTCTTGGCACCGACATGACTGCAGTTATGGGTAACAATAAAAGTCGACCCAGAAGTGAGAGTGATCGCAGGTGTGGGCTTAATGGGACTCATAAACCTATCAGTAAAAATAGTCATAATGGCCATATAAGAGAGCATTGGATGAGTCCGTGGTAGATGGTTAAAAACTTGAACTATTGAATGAGTAGCAAAAGTCATACAAAGCAAAACTAAAATGTATGTGATAACATTGCGTTGTACAAAGAGGGAAGTAAGCATATACACTTTCTTGATAATCTGACATTGAAAAATATATGCTATTCCTAAAAAGTCAAATAATATAAGGTATTACTATCGTTAGTGACAGAAAAACACGCAGTCGACTCTTTAAATCCAACATCGATATTTTCGACATCCACATTATCGTTGAAAGCTTCTTACGTTGTTTTATGGATTTCGCGGTATTATGGAAACAGCACTTACCATGATTGCCTGTATAAAATATCCGACTTAATCGGGAAAATGAACAAGATATTTAGGTTACAAATTAAAGAAAAATGTGCAAACTATAATGCACATATAAAGACTGCGGACTACCATAACTTTAAATGCAAATTTGCAAGGTGGAATCAAATCTAAAGCATGTACCTTGGCAACAGCCCTGTTTCTCAGTCAGGTTTTTTTGTAAACACCAACGTCACATTTTTTCAAATGAAAATGAAACTTAAGTGAATATTTGGGACTATTGGTTTTCACCCCCTTAAGGGTCTCTTGCAGAAAAAAATTGACAAAATATTTTGACAAAGTCCATAGTGCTACTATATTAAGCAATCAGCATTATTTTTAGTTATCAATCGCTTTTCGATTTATTATAGCGTTTACCCTCAGCAACGCACATAAATTGGCCATGCTGGCATTTTTACATGCATGTAAAAACGTGTGCATGAGCAGAGTTGGGTGGGGAAAAGTGAGATTTTACCTAAAATAGAAAATATAATTTTTTGATGGTAGCTGGACAGAAAAATTTGTAGATGAGACTTAGATGAACACATTGCGAAAATAAAACATTGGTTAAAGTAGGCTGAGTGACAAAAAAACAATCTATTTATCCCATAACTTTTGAATTTTACGTGTTGATGGGAAATTTTTTTGCAACCCCTGGACTAAACGTTTCTTTGAATAAATACAAAATTTCAGGAATTTTGGTTGTAAAGTATTTTGTGTAGGGTAGTTACCATTGAAACAAAAGTTGACATGTTAATTGACATGCAAACGTAATGATTTTAAGTTTTCTTGAAATCAGGATTTGTAGCAACAAAGATATCTTACTACACCGTAGATGAGTACAACTTTTGTGATAAGATAGACTATGGTACCAAATTTCAAGTCGTCGGATAATATGTCGGAAGAAAATTGATATGTAAGCTTGCAGTAAAGTAACATGGAGTGTCATTTAACATATAAAACAATGATTCTTTTAGAAAGTCCATTTTTGCCCGCTGATTGTTCCCTCAAATAATACCCATTGTTAACACAGATTTAACTTGTGTGACTTTCAATTTCACTATAACGGCTAAAACGTGACAAGTAATTCGACCCACTGACTCTGGTTTACTTGGTGATATGAAAATTTCCTCTTACAAAAACTACCAAAATATGTTCCTTTAAGTAATACCCCAATACAGTACATATTATATAAAGATTCATTGTTGCATGCTACAGATGGTAATGAAATGAACTAAATGCAGCATTCTTGAGGACAATTGGGTATTAGCTTAGCTTTGTTGTTCACTGAATGCATGTACAGAATGGGTAGAGTGAGTCATGTAGGAATGATTTACAGATTTGTATATAACATGATTTATGGGAAACTGAACGACATGTGACCGTCCAATTATTCAGACGCGAACAGACTACAGTAAGAGTACACACGTTTTTTTTTGGCTACAGCCTAAAAATTGGCGGATACAAAATCTGATGCCCGTTTGGTGCTTAATAAAAACGGGAAAATGTTTCCATCCCATTCAATATTATCATGTTATAATTTTCCATGCTGAAAAGATTTATGTGAACGTTATCTTGTCTGACTGACTAAATCAGATAAATAATAAGAATAAGGGTACGAATAGCTACAGTTGAGCAACGAACCATCCGATTTTTTAAACAGCTACTCCATAGTGTAGCGTAATTTTTGCAGTTTTGATACGTAAGTGAATATACGCGCCCGGAAGTTTTCTACTTTCGATTATGGACCACGTCATTAAAACAACCTTACGATATGAAGAAAAGAGAGGTGTTGTGGTGGCTGATGGGCTATGGGGCTACCTTCCCTTTCCCTGGAATTCTCCCAGCCGGACAAACGGATGCACCTGTAGTGATGTCCATGATGAGTGATGCGGAATAAGTGCGAGACGAGGAGCCCACGAGACTGATACGCGCATAATAATAACCCGTTCATTCTACCTTTCGTATGCTATTTATAGCCATGATTACCCATGTAAACAGATCAATATACTTTAAATATGACCAAACCGTCCTAACGACGTTGAACATGAGCTAGACCGAACAGATTATTGAATATTTGACGTAGAAATTAAAGTGCAAAAATATTGTTTAAAAAAATAAGACACCACTTTTGTAGCATTTTTAAAACGCTTAAACGTTAATTGTAGTTACTTGTAAGCATTACTTTTAAAGGGTATGCAACATTGACAGAGTGGATATACGTAATTTGACAGTATAGTTTAGTACAAACTGTTACTGTAACTAACCGTAAACAGCCTGCCTTTGTATCTGCCCTTATCAAGCGAAGCGAACAAATTTTGTTCGTTTTTGCCAACATGCATGTCGTGCTTGTTTGTATAGAACGTATTATCGTGTAGGGTCATCAAAAACACATTACAATATTGAAAGTGGATGTGGTTTTTGACAACATATTATGCATCACAAAACCCATGTACTTATGTATCTATCATGCTTTCACTTTTCCATTTGACAAACATACCTGTTCTACTTGGAAAAATTCTCGCAACCCTTCAAAAATGTAAGCTGGTTTATAGTTAGCAGTGGTGGTGAATTACATAAGGAAGGTAAAAAATGTTCCAACAGTGCACCAATGCTGGTATGCTTGGCATGTACCTATTGATGGTTGTATATAAAAACAAGATTATGCAACATCATACGCGTGTGTACATTTGAAATATATCAACATCTATGGATGTTCTTGAATGACGAAAAAATAAATCTAGTGGGTCGGAGCTCATCTCAGGCAGACTTTACTTGGATCAATCTCATCATTTTCTTGCCCGTCATAGTCATGAACTAATAGTAAGCGTATGATACCAAATTGTAAATTGTGAAAGAAAAAGTAGAGTTTCCGAAATGCGTGGGAATTTCTGTAAAATACATAGCATTGTAAGCATTTTTTTCTTTTATAGACTAAGGACTAATATTTTATAAATATGTGTACATGCTATTACCTATAAGTCAAGAAGCAAAGGATAAAGGATTTCTCATCATTTGGAACATATACATTCATAATATATTATATTGTATGAAGAATGTCTATGCTGATGATTTATATTATTTTTTAAATTCTAGTTCTTTAAATTTTTCATTCTATATTCACAATTAAAACGTCAGTATCAAAAACTACTCTCAGGTTTCAAACTAATCTTTATGTCAACTAAAACTAGTCATGCTAATAATAAAGAGTTTCAAAGCATATTTGTATCGTAGTGATCGTAGACGGGGATATTCAATATATAAAATAATATAGTTTTAAGTGAAAATGCATTTGATATTTTTTGTTCTTACAAATTACGAGGTTTCAGGAAAGGGTCTCCTTACTTTTGATGCATCTGAAAATTGATGTTTTTTTGTAACTTTTTCATACATACTTCAATTTTTCTGAAACTTTTGTGAGCATTGCTGGTTCAATGTTTGTTCATAGCTGGTGACAATATCAGTGATTTTGAATTGTCATATAAAAGTTATGTCAAATAAACGTTAGTCTCCTTATTACTGTTACAAGGTGAAGTATATATATTGTAGAATGCACATTTACTTACCCTCACTCAACAGTTTTCTAAAATGACAGGACAGACGTTAAAGACATTTTCGCATTTTCCTTTCGAAATGAACTATTCAATGTCTTCAAGTTCTCCGACTACTTATTCCAACAGGATTTTCAATTATTGCCAAAACCTTTTAACTTTACGTTACTAGGTATATTTACATTCAGAACAATATGCAATTTCGAACTTCCAAACTGGAATATGCAAAAAATAATGCCTAAAATAGGAAGAATGAAAAAGAGTTTTTATAAAATGCTTAGAAGGGTTTTCTCTGCCCACTTTACAGATTGGTGAATACAACCCGTGTTGCAAAGTTTTGCCCAAGGATTTTTAAGCTTTAGTGTTTAGGTAGATTTATCGAAATGAAATACCCACGACAATACAACGGAAAATATAGCATATAGTATTGTAGCAGATAGAGTAAAATATTGTAAAAATATAGTTGAATAATTTCATTTCGCGAACGGAAAGCTTGCGACTGATTAGGTTTTTGTCATACTTAAACATCCCGTACTTAAGATTCAAAGGCAATTCAAAAGCAAGATGAATTCAAAGACAATAGTCACCTATATGCATATTATGAGTCATGAGTAATGCTTTTCTTATGCACAATTTTGTGTATCACATATCACTTGTGACTTGCGTGCATGGTATAAATAAACCGTAAATCGATTTAGCGGAATCCAGTGTATGAGTTCGGTTGGTTGAAGAAAAATTGTATTGTATATTACGCGATTTTGTTTTGTATATTTTTATATTCGGCAATTTATTTAACTAATATTTAATTACATGTAGAACTTATAATTAGGACGTACAAACACTACATATATAGATTTTTATTATTTCAATATTCCAGGTCATTTATTATTACTTCATTTATTATGATTATTATTAAATAACAATTTCGAAGCAGTAATGACTAAATTATTTTGAAGTACAAACGATTTTCAACAGACATGCTATGTACAATTTGCAAAAACTTAAAGTTGAAAGCGTTGTGAGTTACAAGGAATACCGTTTCTTTATCAAAGTTTGTCATAAAAAAAATCCTACATGGTATTATTGTATGATAAAATATGAGTTTTGGGCACGAAACAATGAATTTATTCATTACTTTACCTTTTTACTGATCTCCAACTTTTCAATGAATAATTAAATGATTATTGATACGCATGCATATTTTTCTGCGCACACTGTTTCAATACAAACACCACTTTTAAAAAATTTATTAAGTGTCAATCACAAAATTGCTATAACTACTCCAGTTCATTTGTACACAATACTATTTAAGACAACAAAAGTACCTTCATATTTACATTAGAGAATAACTTCCATAAAAGCTAAACTTACTGAATAATATGTACCAATGTACTATGCACCGCACATTCGCACTTCATATATACACATATTCAACAGTTTTACAACTTTAGTACTATGCAGAGATAAACTCACTCTCTTATATGAGACTTTCTAATTAGCAACGAAATTTTAGCAAAAGCTGATTCCTTATATAACCGTTTCGACTTCTTTCTTTTGCTGAAGTATGAAAAGTTGAAACTTACTTGACAGTACTTAAGCTTTCTCCATTGAAGAAACGGAAATCAACACGATGATACAGTGTTATGAAAAAAGTTCTATTCGAACGAGAAACACACCTGCGCGCGTTTATGATTTACGTGTTTACTAAGTTCCTTAACTTGGATTACAAGGCACTTTTTTCAAATATTCTTTAGTAAAATTGTAATCTTATCTTAATTATAATAATATCACAACAGGTTGCTATATTTGGCACTTCACAAGCCAGAGGATGTATGAGAGTGCAGCTGTAAAAAGTACGGATGACGGTATGTTATGGAATGTAGATTTTTCATTGTTAATTGTGTTACTAGTGAGATCACTTCAGTACAACTACAAGTACTCAAGTTGCATACAGTTGGTAGTTGGCAATTCAGTTTTTTCTTTATAAGGATCTACGCTGTATGCCAAATCATTTTACAAGATGTAAGAGTTTGCATAAAAGTAAGATAAGGCAGTTTGGATTCATTCATCGATCTCCCTCACCTCACTGTGCTACATCGGATTTTAATCCTAACTCACCTAAGAAATAACTTAATGCTGCTACGAACACAATCTAGATATCACAGGGTCATATACAATGTATGTAAAAATTAATTGGAGGAAACAACACAAAGCTTGCCGAATGGACTTCGTTATAGCTAACAAATCCTTTCGAATTTTGCAGGTGAGAAGCAAGTTAACTTATTTTCATCTTATTGTAATCCTTTCGTTGGCTCATTCTTTTTTCCGAATTTCGACCGCAAGTTGGACATTGGTTACATTTTAGCAGTGACTCATATAGACTTTCATTCAACTCTAAAAATTACACTCACCATTAAACAAAGAAATGACAAAGATGGGAACGCCGCCTGATCATGTAATTCTTTTCATTTTTACCATGACTAATTGTTGTTGAATAAAGGGAAAAACCATCATAATAGTCTTCTTGACCTACATAATAAATAACTCGTTAAAATTTCAACCTTGGATCTATTGTAATATCATTTAAATGTAGTTCAACTTTTATTTCTTGGCTGTTTTCTAAGCGTATAACAAAGCGTCGTGAAGGGGTTTAATTTGAAGTTTCCAAGTTTACAACAATTTTTATATTCTTTCAGTAAAAAGTAAAAATGTACGTTTTCTAATTTGTTAAACTTTTTGCTTCCTTAAGTACTTGTAGAAACGCATTGGCGCTAGAAAGAAAGCTCAATTTAGGAAAAGAAACGACTTCTTCATTTTTTCTGCCATCTGCTACACATTTTTATTTACTTACATGATGTGACTAGTCATACATAAATACATCGTTCTAGTGTCTATAATCAAAATAAGATGGAATATAAGAAACTTTTTGAAAGTGTTTTTGGAGCACATGAGATGAGTCAAACAAACAACAACTCTGTGATGGGGAAATGGAAAGGGAAGATGTTGTCTGGTTGGTTCAACTAAAACGAAATGCAAAAGTATGTTAAGGATGGTTGCTACTTTTGAAAAAAAAAGTTTTTATGGATAGAGGTATTATTTCTAACAAGCATGTTAAAGTACGCCAGATAACGAAAGAAATCCAACTGACTTTTCTCCTGTCCCATCTTACTTGATTCAAGTTTAAATAGTAACGTTCTATACCCAATTGGATTATCTAATCTCTGAGAAGTAGAAGAATTCATATCACTAAAATGTACATTACCCATTCCATACCGTCATGAGTTTTCCGTATTTTTTCTGCATCTCGTGTTGTCATCGTCGTCATATTTCTGAAGATTGGATTGGAGTGTCTGTGACGGTAAGAAATTAAACTCGGAGCTCATCAGCATTTGGCGAGTAATTAAGACTTTTCTTTAATGAGGGCTTCAAAGTTTGTGAGCCGAACCCTGGAGGAGGAGCTGGTCCGTGTGATGATGAGCCTGATGCTCCGGAAGTCGGACTTTCCAAATTAGTTTCCGGTCCGAATTTCACAGTTGGCGTGGTTCGTTTCGGTGGTCGAGGTACTGTCCGAGAACCACTATCATACTGTATACTCCCACCACCACTAGCTAAACTAAAGTGGCCTGAACCTGGAACTTGATCCTTCATGGTTAAGCTCGACCTTCGCATCCCTTTTATACTACCACATTCTGGTGAGTCATCAAACTGAACGTTCATCATCGCCGCAGAGATGATTGCATCCGGCATTTGCATCTCGTAATTGGTTTGTTGTTGCGATTGCTGTTGGCATTGTCTACCTTGCTGCTTTTTCAGCGTACCCGTTTGAGAGGAATAGCTTTGAATTCCACCATAGGAATCACCACCCGAGTCAGAGCCCGTGGAAGAATGTGGACCGAGAGGTGGCAACTCACCGCAAATATTTGGCATTGGCATATGCTGCTGGTTTTGCTGATGATGAGCTGACGAGGAATGATGATGATGATGAGGCTGTTGTGCCATTTGTACAATTTGCCCATTTTCCTTCCTACGAGGAAGCGATGTAATATCCGCTTTCGTGTATGTACCTCCACCACTTCCACCATGAGGACCACCATGACCATGGCTAGAATGTGTTCTCGGGGACATTCCTGAGTTATGATCTCGGGATGGTGAATCTTCCATTTCTTCAGTTCGCCTTTTGTCTCGCTGATAATAGAAGGCAGCAAATATAAGTATATTGAGAATGAGAAGGGAGCACCCTATTGCGATTGTTACAGATAACGCAGTAGAGTACATGTGAAAACCATCCGCATCTCCATGATCTGAGTCAGAGGTTCCTACAGAGGAGGATCAGAAATAAAAAGTTAAACATTCACCAGCGGAAATTGGTTCTTTCTTGTAAATATGCAGGACATATATTTGCTTAATCGCCAATACTTTCCCCTGCAACAAACTGGTTAGTTGGAAAAGGAGGCAGCCAATAATTCTTGAATACAGTCAATTAACTGGAACGACTATTTACATTCTAAGCGAGCAATAAAATATATGCGATGTTTGTGATAAAACTGGCAAGAAGCGTACTAGTCCTGACCTATTTCATTAACCTGGAAGTAGAACTCACTCTTGCAGTTTATTAGAGGTAGCTAAAGATATCGTACAAAAATTCTAATGAATCCTGAAGAAAGCAAGTCTCGCTTTGTAGAGATAATAAAGACGCGTGATTTTCCACGTTCTAAGCAACTGCATCATCTAATGTACTTGGTCAACCTTTTTCACAGGGAAACAACAAGAGCTAAAATTAACTACAACTTTACATGCTGAAAATCTACTACAGCAGAGTGTAGGTATTTCAATTCTGTAGATAAAAATGCTAATGATATATCATAAGATCAAAGGAAATTGAACACGAGAGAAATGATCATAAAACGTTCCTTACAACAGAATTCTGTGCTGATGAAGATGTGCTGGTATTAAAAATATATAAGGATGCCTTTCTTCTCTCAATTTTAAGTGGCTTAAGCTAACCAAACACACTTGCATTTTAGGAGGGATATAAATGGGTTTGCACTTTACCCTTTCCGTTACCCTTTTGGGAAAGTTTGGTGACAACCTGAGGTGCATTTATAAACTATTGCTCCGCATCAGAGCATTTATTTAACGTTTGTAGTCTTCTTCTTCTTATTCAATTCTTAAGGGGAAATCTAAAAATTAAGACCTATGACAAATGTCTTGTAGAATAACAGCATTGCAACGTCACTACCACTTTAAACTTTCACCAAGATGTAAGTCTCGCTATTAATTCCATTAGAAAGGATTTGATTACGAGTCAGTCTATTTCGTCTGTCCTGAGTCCTAAAGCGAAAAGGAAAGATGGGCAAATGCAACTCACTCACCTTGAAAAAAATTACCACGTTGTTTATTCGGATTGTGTTCCCACATAGGAGGACCAACCAATTGTATGGTTGGTGGCGGTGGTGTAGATGAGTTATGGGCTGGGTCTTCAGGAGGTAAAATTACAAGGCCTGAGTTAGGGTGAACTGGAATTGTGTTGGACGAAGATGAAGACGATGATGAGGATGGAATGGGATTTTGGTTCACATTATGATGACCGCTGGGGGCACCGTACCCATTTCGCTGTAAATCCGGCACCAAATGCAACCAGAATGAGAGCTTGTGAGCTCGGTAGTGGGTTCTTACCTTGGGCTTCGTATCTGCAATAGTAACAGCAACAAAAAGATTTGCGCATTGTACAACTCTGTTAAATACTCATCTCACATTGCACACTTTCATACATGCTACTATACTACATTTTTATTGCTTGGCCTTTGTAGAAGTAGGGCATACTGAGTGAGCTATGTCATTCATAAAGTAAGTAACCACACATTTTCTCGTTACAAGATAAAAGGAAAACGACCAACCTTTGACCATTAATATATCTGCCCACATTCAACGATGCCTTTACTACTACTTTGAACAACATTTAAAATATATGTACCTAAATCTGAAGGGTAAAAAATATTTCTCAGATCCATCGCACTTTATATAGAAAGTTGTATCCTTTAGCAAAGGACAAAAAATTAAACCTAAATATTGAGTAATTGGCTTTAACGCATATCTGAAACTTGTCAAATACAGGAATTTAAAGTTCCCTATGCTATGAAAAAATACATTAGAGATATCTTAGAAACCTTATACTTTTATATTTGCTCATTTTGTGCTTAATTTGTCTTAATGTTAATGTCAGTAATGAGTCTGTGCACAGTTTAGAATCAAGTGTAGCCTTTTATTTGTTTTACTTACAAACTTCGTTTCTCCAGCAAATACATTGAGCAAACAGCAAACATGTTAAAACTCGAGAAATAAGATGTTTTTGGTACTAGGATTCTCTGAGAATTCAACTTGCAAACTCCAAAGAATGAGAATTGAGAACATTGTCAACATTATGATTATACATCACACAGTTCGTTTGAAACCGATCTCAACTCCTGATGCAGATCACACGCTTATTATCGTTTCAGTGATGTTAAGAAAAACATGAATCAGACAAGTAAATACAAAATAGAACGAGTTATCAAAAAGAGAAATCTTCTACTTCAGTAGCTTTAGCAATTTACTTTCACTTTTTTCCCACACGAATCTCTGGATTCTAAGAAACAGGCAAGTACACATAAGAAGAGATGCCTATAGCTAAAATATATTAAATTTTATATAGTCACAGCATCAACATGATGCATGACGCTGCACACAAACCTCAACTCAACTATGAGATTTGTAGGCATGAGCCTTTCATTAGGAATTTGCTCACAAGCTTCTCAATACTACTAACAAGTAAATAGTGTGAATGGGTATAAAGGATAATCAACAAGCTCAGTACAAGTACAAACTTTGATAAAAAGGTTCTTTCGAAATACTTTGTATCTTGGAGGCAGTGAGAATACTGTTTCGTAATCCAAATTATATACACAGAAGGTACGTCCTTCCGTTTTTTTACAATCATCAAACTCGCCAAAATGAGTGTAAAATAAGAATAGTGAATAGTATAATATTACGATCACGAATGATGACAATGAGTAATGTGTATGCACAAGAGTTGAGTGTGGAAACTCTCAACACAAACAAGTTTCTTCCCGTTCAGCTAGCAATATTTGAAGAGATTCAATTTTTGCTTTTAACAAAACAAGGACGGGGAGAAAGTTTTGATTCTGTTTAGGTTCTCCCGCAAAATATAAAATGCTGGTGCGTAGGCTTGGATATATGTTAGTACTGTGCTCTCATCATGTATTCATATGAATAGGAAATAGCTGAAGGCAAGAACCTTTACACTCTAACCACAATAAAAACATAAATTTGTGTTCACATATAAAAACGTGTCTTACCGATTGTCAAGTATTTCTTGTAAAGTCGATCGTAACAAGGCCAATCGATCACTTTTTGCTTAGAGGATTTCTCGTTGCTTGATGAACGACTGCTGGGCTGACTTTCACATGGGTTTGAATCTCCATCAAACTTTTCATCATTAGGATTTCTGCAAAAAAAAACAGGCACAATGATAAGAAAATGAAATGTAACGTCTTATTTTATGTGTGTACTTGTATATTTTCATACAGGTCGCTTTTGCAAATGTGTAGTTGCGCAAATCGGCTTAGAATCATCTACATAAATATATATATAGGTATGTATGATATTATATCATTGATATATCTAATATATTGTTGTTGTAGTAGTGTGCTCTGTAAATAAATAAACAAGAATGCAGGCCTTTCTATTTGTAAATTGACGCCATTCTTTGTGTACATTAATGTACTTTTGTATGACAATATAGCTCGTCTTTCACTGATAATATAATAATATAAGTTTCATCAACAATAATTTCTACGTTCCTTATGATTCTTGTAGTCTAAAATGCATGTAATTTTATAGTTAATTGTTGTTTTTTTCTTTTTTCATCACTTATTTCTATATTACATATTTTGTGATAGTACATATAATTATTATTCGTATTTATTAATGGCTAAATTAAAAGAACATTTTGCCAGCTCAATCTTTGGAGACACCTTCACTGACGATAAGTATTGATTTGTGAACGAATGATTTATGAGTTTTATTAATCGAAAGAAATTCAATTAAGTTGACGATAAATAGAAATGGGTAAAATCCTTGAAACAGTATCGAGTCTTGAAGCTTTGTTCATAATATCAGATTTCACGTATGCTACATATATTTTCTCATATATACTTTCTCTTCATTGTTCCTTTCTACAGACATAAATTCTACTCAGTACAGAACATATTTTTGACATTTACAGTTTCTTGAAAGATTTCATTTTCCACATTACGCTTGCTTGGTAATAATAGAAAGGAACTGCTTACTTACACCCGTGCAAAAAGAGTTTTAATAAAAGAGAAAGCAAACAAAGGAGAAAATGTCATGAACTATGAAAGAAGAAAGTGAAGAAACTTGCAGATTTGCTAGTTTTCCTCGCGTTTCGTTCCCAGTCTCTGGTTCCAATTTCACTGTACTTACACAGCATTTTTTCATAATATTATTACCCGATTTTTTATTCCATTATTATATTTTTCTTCATTTCTATATTCATCTGTTGGTGTGCTCTGATGGGCAGTCCTGTGAGCGTGCTATTGTTACTGACCCTATTATATTGTGTGTGTACGTGGTTTAGTATGATATACCAAAATGTGGAATACTTTCTTACCCAGTTTTTATGAAGTTGGCCCAATACTGCATCACATTTTGTGCCAGCTGGACCTCATTCCTAGTGAAATTCCCACTAAAAAATCCCAGTCTCCCGTGCTCCCATAACGAGATGAATTCTCCTGAGCCATCCTGACGTTTATCCTCCGACTCGTTAGTTCCGCCACGATTGCCGATAGCATTACTACTACTACTACCGCTATTGCTACTGGCACTGCCAGTTGCACCACTATTACCGCTATTTGCTATTCCTCCTCCACTGTCGAGGCTACCGCCACGTCCATGGGTGACTGTTGCAGAAGTAGCCTCATTTCCATAAAAGTAAAGTGGCACTCCAAAAACATAGACAAGGTCTTCTCCATGAACACATCCAAGTCTCTACACACACATTACAAACACACAGAAAGATGTCATCATATCTAAAACATACGTATATTATGAAATATGTCCACCATCATTTTTACATGATGACAGAGGACACATGTGTCTGCCCTTCGTTTGCAACCATTGCGTAATACCAAAAACGGTATTTTGGATATTATACACTATTGTGTCATACAGTAAATTCAATGCAGATATTGGTCATTTGAAATCGCAGATGGATGTAAACCAAAAGAAGCAAAAATAGTAAATCCGGCAGTTCTCTTAAAAAGCTATTATAAATGTAACTAAAATGGCTTTTCATTCTCTGCTACATACTAGCATAGTATTTGCCTTGCTCTTTGAGATTTAAAGGAGACTTCTTTGAAGAGAATAGTAGTAGGATGAAAGAAACTTGAAAAATGAAAGTATGGGTGGTGTGGTGAAAAAAGAAAAGCAAAAAAAACCATTGGATGAGTTCGATTAGATGTGACATCGTTCAATGTTCACTTTCGTGATCGTACCAGAAAAAACATCCTACAGAGACAAGCGGAAAAAGTGGAAAGAACCACTAAACCGGGGGCACAGGAGGAAAGGACAAAAAATTTCAGATAAAATGTGAGGGAGAAGAAGGAAAGGTTGAATTTTTTGTAACTTTCTTCTGTTGTGGCAAGAAATCAACTATTTTCTCTTTTTGTATGGTTTAAGAAAGTGTGTTTGCAACTTTAACTATACCAGTATCTCTAGAGCTGACTGTATACAGTACTATCTATGATATCTAAAGAGAACATCCTGCAATCCTGCATATCTGTTTTACGACAATGACTACATTTTTGTGTAACAGCTAGAAATATACGTTTACATCTTTTCCTTCTTTTATCAAATCTTTTACTCTCAGCCAGGCCAAATATTATGTGCATTTTGATGGTTCCATATAAGCTGACAAGATCTTGCAATTCGCTATGTGCTTTCATAGAGTACGTACTACGTAGGGCAAGTATAAAGGAAAAAATAAATGCTTCTCCCTCCCCAGAAGTTTCCGTTTTAGTACTTATAAATCTTTTAAAAATCCTCATATATAGCCACGTCTGTAAGTTTAGCCTATGTCTAATAATTTGAAGCAAAATCTTTCCGTATTTTTTGAAACCCCATCCACCATTTCTGCTATTTTGCTACACGTTCGGCCAACCAATGACAAGAAGAAACCATTATTACAAGTTCTTACCGTAGAAAAATAGTCCAAACGAATGGACAAAACCATCATTCTTACTATCTTTTATGCAGTCACAATCAGCGACATAAAATAACATATGGCTTTTTCGGGTCGGTCCCCCACGAACATTTTTTTGTTGAAATAAAATGTTCTCTTATGCTATTTTTGTATTTACAGGAATAGATTTCGGGAATAGCAATCATAACCGCTCCTTTGACTTAATAAAAGTAAAACTAAAAACTTGCTTGGCTTATAAAAAAAGTAATCATAAGTGCTCTCTTGAAACGGAAGAGAGTCCCACTCCACTTCAGTTTCCTTTCCCTCACATCTACGTGTGTGTATTTCTTTACGAAGATAACGACAGTGTTTGTTGACGATAATGATAGTCATTCATACATGATATTATCTATAATCTAGACCAAAGTTCAATGAAGACACATTTAATAAATATACCAGAATTTTATACTAATAAAGAAGGGGAAACTAGTAGTTCAAGGAAAGAGTGATGGTGTAGGGCAAGAGAGAAGAAAAAATTATGGTAAATAAATGCGAACGAGTACTTTTCCCGGCGTTTGAAGCAGTTATAGGTATTATGCATGCGTATCTCTAGCGAAGCCTTGTCGAATATACATGGTTGTAAAACTTTTTAGTAAAATAGATATAAAAATAATATAGAAAAATGGAAAAGTTTATACCTGTTGGAAATCGGACATCTTGGATTGGTACTCAAAAACGTAAAAATATGACCTCCCCGTGGTAGAATGTAAGTCTCCCACTTTGATCAATGGGGCTACAACCTGTATACATAAAAAGAAAGGGAAATATGAAAGAGAAATATGACGGCCCATTAGTTTCTTCCTTAACTATGTATGCGTGCTGTACTTGGAAGTTACAGCAAAGAGAAAAATCCTAGTAGCGGCAACAGTAAAAAGTATTACTGTATACAATTCGCTTATTATGAGAACGTCACTTATTTAGGCTTTTTACATTGGTACACACATCTATTATTATGAATTGGCTGCTTGGTACAAAAGCCACAGCAGCAACAACAATAAATAGAGATATTCAAGAATGCAAGGCGCATATTTTAAATAAAATGCAAAAATGAAAAAAAAATCATAATCCATTTTCTCCTTCAAAAATTATTCTGCTGCAGCAATATCGTCGCTTGGATTTTGTCAAAAAACACATCACGCTAAGAGCTCTTTGTCGGTAGTGAAATTCTCTGCATTCGTGTTTGCATAATATTTTAAGAAGAGGCGGCATATAGTCTGTTGGTTGCGTCTATTCAAATCTATATTTAAACTCTTACTTGAAGTTTCTATCTCTTTACAACAGCAGCACCACGACTTTCTTCCTTTCTGTGATACACATTAGATATACTATATACTGCACAATTGCATCGAAAGAATATTTTTCGGAGGGGAGTATGTGCAAGTAAGTTGAACTGAGCTCGACATGCTTGTTCGTCTTCTGTGGTGAACTTGTACGAAAAATTGAAGAAAATGGATGAAAAGTTGAAGGAAACGTTACCATATACCAAGCACTCGGTTTACAATATATCTCATCGTCTATGTAGAAACATTTTTTATTACAGCTTCTATAACTTGGATGTTTCAGTGTAACATTGCCCAATTTCTGAGAAATAAATGCCAATGTTGTTTTAGGCTTTTGCTGTAGTTAAGAAAGTACGAAGCGTAGTAAAAATAGGTAGAAAGCAGCCCTACATTTACATGAATGTAAAGTATAATGATGATGATGGGTAAACGTGATATGACGTGATGCCATGCGATGGTATGATGCCTTTTCTAGCTGCTGTTTTACAGAATCATGGGAAAAGTTGTGTAGGATTTCCTAGATCATGATGAAAACATCATACTAACTCCTTTCCTGTTACTCCGGCTATAGAGGATATCTAACAGCTTAAACCTGATACCACATATGGGTGAACATCTCATTTCATTCTCATCGTTTGCGTTACAACTTTCTCTGACTCGTTCGTTTGCACTTTCCCTCTATACTTTCGACGCCAATAATGTTCATAGGCAGTTTGGTTGAGTTGAGCCGACGAGGGAGTGAGTATGAAATATTAGAAAATGTTATGAAAGGGAACATGTCTAACTACTAATCATATATTTTGGGCTAGAGTTCACTAAAAGCAGCAAAAATAATATGCGTACGAATGGAATGAGACGAGAGAAAGAGCAGAGGAACACCGCAGTCGGGTTTCACGACAACAACTTACACATGGGAAGTCTTACTCGCACTGTTACTCTTATTCATACTTCTCTCTAGATAAGTAATGTGCCTCCTTCCAAATTGCAATGATGCTCATCTTGGTGTCGTCTCCATTCTCCATTCCTCTCATTCTCTCTCTCTCTCTCTTCAGGTTTTACTCACACTTCAGTCCAATTTGTACCTGCTCCTGCTCTATTTCTCTATCAGCTCAAATTCTTAATGTTTGTTGTTACATTCCTTTGGTGTTTCTTTTAGTTTACATCAATGCTTAGAGTTTATACGATTTTGACAAATGAAGAGATGCCATATAAGCATAAATTGAAAATGTAGCCACAAACTAGAAACCCACTACTACCTATTTATATTTTGTCATATGACAATGACATAAATGCAGGCAAAAACCATTTAAGCATGTATTTGGAAAAGACACCTCAACGCACGAATAGGTCATATCAGATCATCCACCTGCATACGACTGTTGGTTGAATGAAACGGTGAAAGGTGATGTGCGGTTCTGCTTCTAGTTTGCTTTTTGCAGACCACATTTCATAATCGTGATCTACCTTTTCAACTAGTTTCCGTTCCCAACATCTTACCATTTGCAGGTTTCGTGGCTGTGTGTTGCTGTTGTTGAAAATGTTGCATCTTCAGCAATATTTCATTCTTGTTATTTGTTCACTTTTTTCGTTTTGCCCTTTTGTTTAATCCTTTTGTTTTCTACTGTGCTAAAGTTGTGTATAACTCCATTCTTTGCGTTCTCAGTTTAGTCAAGTGTCTAAACGATTAGGGACTGGAACAGCGTGCTACAAAAGCTATATTTAGATGATCATTTGCAGGATATTTTTTAGCTGGTTTGGTGTGCCATGAACTTGTGGTTTTATTACTTTATGCCTATCTAGCGTATTTCTTGCTTACTCTCACAAATTGCATTTCTCCATAAATTGTACACAGTGACATCATAAACAAACATGTAGTATTTTTTAACATGTAGAACACGCACGTCTTGCCTGAAACTACTGATTTTCTTACCTCGACAACAATACATTGATTTTCTGCTGATCGAGTACTCTTGTACTACAAGATATTTATTATTTCTATTGAGTGTTATGTCGTGTCTGTTTGCTTCTTACACCAAAAAGGCGAGGGTATGAGAAGCAGTAACCGCTGTATAAACAAGCATACTTATCTATGAGTCCTCCATTTTTGCCAATAATATAACAGAACTATAAAAAAAGTGTTTTTATGCTATACATCACATACATACTTTTATTCTATTACTTTTTTGTCTTTCTCTATAAAAATGATAAACCGCCCTTTAGATAGGTTCTGCGAGCTAAGCGTTTTAGAAAGCAGAAACTTTTGCGGAAGGTTGTATTAACGATTAGAACATAATAAAGTTATACCATTATATGTGTACAAATAATGGTGAATATCATAGTGCCCAGCTTAAGGTCATTTGGGAAATATAAGTGTCAACCTGGTAAAGATTTATTATCACCTGTGGGAAACTAAGAGGAGCTTTGGTGGTCCGCCCTTGTACTTTAATGTGCGTTATGACAGAATATGATATGATCCTCATCTTGTAGGAATTTCTGCACTATCAAACTGTTCTGAAAACTAGTATTGTTTTATTTAAAACAGTTTCTGTGCACCACACTGTTTCATCTATTATAGGTGGTATAATCACTTTATATGATGCCATATTTGTCGCCTTCCATGCATCCTGCTTTGTTTAGTGTTTAATTTACTTTCTTCAATACATACTATATATTTACAAACAAAGGAATCAACGAGTTGACGCATAGTCCAGAATCGGCCAGAAAACATCATTATTTCGAAAACAACAAAGGTCATCACTATATGTGAAAGACCATGTCTTTGTGGGATAAAAATATTAAAAGGGCGGTCTGATGTTATCACTGGTTGGAGTTAAGGCTAGAATAAGTGATAATGATGTGCTGACACTATATAATAAAAAAGTAAAATGGTTTTACTCACCTGTGCGTCTGCTAAAGCGTCCAAAGTTTCGTCACGTACACTGATGGGATGCTATGTGGAAGGAAAAAGACAAAGTAATTTAATGATCATTAACACCACATAAAGAGAAAGCAAAAAGCATGGTATAATATGACTCCCAACTCTTGTATATAACGAATCATAATATATGTATATAATAATATGTACTATATGCTACATATATTCCCAGATTACTGCTCCCAATTTCTGCCAAAATCTCATTTTAACTTATCAGTTTCACATTTATGAAGACCTCACAGAGACGAGTTATAAGCGTTTACTGAAAATGAACAAACGTATAAACACAATAGGTTTAAATATCAGAAAAACAATCTTACTTGAATCGGTCGTTCCCAATCAGTATACTCGTGAATCGCCGCCGCCATGATTTCATTGCGATGAAAGCTGTCACCACAAAAGAGAAAATAAAAGAACCCGTTATTTGGTAGCACTCCTATAAAATCCATCAGCATTGTACTATAACCTAACCGAAGGATGGTTCCATGAGATTTTTATACCAAAGTAACTCATACTCGATCAAATATAATGTAGTGGCGGAATATAATCCAATAGTTTGTATAATCAACACATATATTGGCTTGTCATAAAACGTACACAAGATTAAACCACATGTCCCAGGAAAAGGCAGAGGCAAACACAATTATCCCTGTCTTTGAATAGATGAACTACAATATTATTGGACACAGAGCAAATAATAAAATGCACACACACCAGACAAACTTCCTTTAGTTGTTGGGTTTTAGCTAAACTTCTACTAGTCCACCGCCATACCACTAACTACATGTGTGACAGTTATGTAAGAGTGCGTGAAAGAAAATAATAGCGCTGTAAAGACTAAAAACAATAAAATCATTCTCTCCTCGGTCGCATTATACATTTCCGTTCATCATAAAGTAAGTAGAACTTGGTGGCTCATCCCAAGGAAATTAAATAGAGAAGGAAGGTGAGAGGCCGTATTTAGAAGCCTTGCTCTGTGACAAACAGCAAACCGATATTGTTGCCAACGACCTTTGGCCATTTATGAAACATGGAAAAGGGTTATCAACGACGGCATTTTTGGGTTGTTGATATACCGATTTACATGTTTTCAAATGGAAAGCAGCCTGTCACAGCATTTTTACATTGTTCCATCTTCCATTTCTATTCATCTTTCTATGTTATGTCATTCATTTGTATGTTTCATGACCTGTTTGGTTTATAGTTATAGTATATGTAATCAATTCTTCAGTGCCCAAAAGTACCTATAACGCACATAAGCATGGTCGAAAGAAAATCATAATTTTTGTGAAACGAAAATACTCTATATATGGTCAGCTTGTATAATATTCGTAGTCAAAACTAACACACCTCTGCTAAAACACTACCACCAAAACAAAGTTTTTGCTCATAAAACTCGCACTACCCGTTTTGTACGTTTTATAATAGCCGGTGTTTTGGTGTGTACGTATTATAATGACACTGCATAAAAATAATATTGTAGTTTGTACTTCCGCCATAGTATTTGGTTAGTGCTGTTCCCAAAACTATTCTGGGTAAGTACAATGCTTGTATAGGACACATGCATGACTTCACACCCATGCCATTTTACATTTTACAGAATTATTACATAGTTTTTGCTTTATGAGGGTTGCAGCATGGTCATAACATAAACCATGCACATTATTAATGATGAGACTTGTGCTGCTTTCTTTTTGCATCATTATTTTGCGGGATGTCCTGATGGTTTCATTGGCCACGTCATTATAATATTATTATAATACCAATGCAATTTTCACCTTATAATATAGAAATGTACATTTTTTACTACCAAGCTACTGCTATCCTATGCTTGAGATGCTTGTGTACTACTCATTTCCACTACTTTACTACTTTAGAAACAGCATCTTCTGTTTCAGCAATGTGGTCTTATTTTTCATGTGTATAAAATGAGGAAATGCACCCATTGTCTAGTAAATTGTGATTTTTGCAAATATGCACAAGAAACTGAAATATTCTCATATATTTAAATTTAGTAAGAGAACTTTGTTAGTTAGAGATAGAGTGCTGAGTTTATAACAAAATACATAAAAATGAATTATCTTTTATGATGTCTAACTATCATTACTATAGGTACTAAACCCATACAAAGAATTATTATTGCTGCACTAAAAGATTCATGGCGTGTGTCTTTTCATCTACTTCCATTAAGTTGGTTGTTTTTCCTTTGCATCCATCTCGTTTTACTTGATTTTGCTTTTCTTTTCATGTATTAAATGATTCTCACCTCCATTCTTTTCGCCGTTTCCTCTTTTCACTATTTTAGACTATGCGTATATGACATGAATGCAGAAAATAACAAATGTGGTTTATTGGACTCCTACTGTTAAAGTGCGCAATATTAAGTTTATATAAAAATGCTATGAAAACTTCCTCTTTCGTTGTTTTGCTCTATTTTGGTGATTGCTACTACATTTTCATTTTGGTAGATGAAAACGGGGAGACCCACTCTGGTGAAACCTTCCACTCTGAAAAGTGCTCCTTTACCACTACTAGTGTTCGTTTTAAATTAATAGAAAAAAATAAACATGCCCGGTTACGGTTTGTACATCTTCAAACAAAATGAAACCTTAGAACAAAACATGTTTGTACTTTTAGTGTATAGTCGAATTTCAAAATGAAAAAGTCTGAACAGATTCCAAAGTTTTTTACCTGTAATATTTTTCTACAAACGCCCTGAGGATTTCCCTACGTTTCTCATTTTCCAGTCCATAAACTGCATCATGCTCACTTAACGAAGGCAACATCTCTGCTTTGGTCACACCAAATAAAAGTGGATAATGGGACAATCGATCGCGGAGCACATTCTCCCGGATTCCTTCTTCTATAATGACACCGTCATCTGATGGTCCAAATTTTCCCCACAACTGAAATAAAATAAGAGAAAAGAAACATTTAGAGAAACGCAATCGTATTGTTATAGCTTAAGAGAGAAACGATATGCTAGGCCAAATATAGCAAACTGAGCAGCAAGATAGAAGTGTGGTAGTAGCTATGCCCCAAAAATTTGCTTTCATCTGCTTCCAACTTTCTTGGATCATTACAGCTAATGCAATTAAGGACTTTTATGGAATTGTGAACGACGAAATAGGACTTTCTTCTCACTCACTTGACTTAGTTTTCTGAGAGCTACTAATGTGCGAAAAAGTGTGTGTGTGTCAAGCAATTGGATATGTGACACATACAGTAACAAAAACCGTGTTTTCAGACACACTCGTTCAGTCAGTTACTAGAAAAAGACGTTGGAGCGAATTTCTGCTGCCGGGGTGGTCTCTACGACCAAAAAGTTTCACTTCTTAGCACTATATATGGAATATCTAGATAAATTGCCGCACTATTAATTCTACTTCCTAAATACGTTTCGTGCAAATATTTGTACATTGATGAATATAATTAAATACTCACGCCATTTTACCATACAAACTCTACATCAAACAAATTATAAATCTTTCTCTACTGGAAATTTTTGCTACCGATCTAGAGACGAAACATCATCGGGTGGCTCATGCAATTCATTAATTGCAAGCATACCTGCCGATATTAATTTATTATGAAACCTAGATTATATAATGAATTTTGAAGATACCTACACTACATATAGGTATTAGAGTTAAGAACGTAAACACCACGACGTGTGTGTCAAGAGTTAGTTATGGAATATACAGGCGCCGTTACCTCATGCAAGTTTCATTGTTTTTATCGCTGACAAATATAAAGTATATACCACAAACTTGACAAACAGGTATAAAATTGTTGGAAGTATAATATGCAACTATTCACTATTCACAACATGCAATGGGTATACTGCATTAGTTTTTTGTGAGTTTCTCTAGTACACGCAATTTACATTCATTTTCCAATGACTCATATAGTCCGAAATAAGCAAGTGCATTACTTACTTTACCTACCAACTCGTGTGTATAGTTGTAGTAGCGGCATGTAAGCCGTGGGTATGTTTGCGTCATGTAAAAATCTGAATTGCAACTACCAAAAAAAGCGTAATTAATTCGCTCTTCCTCTGCGTTTTGGTTGGTTTATGAACGCAACATTCTTTGCATCTTACGGTTTTGTTTACATTTTAAATAGGATTTTAATCATGCTTAAAAGGATTTCATTGCGTAGCTGAAAACTTTCAATCCAATACATCCTACTAACATTGAGATAACCAGAATTTTATGCAAACTGCCAAATCAAAGCAACAAGCACTTAAGGATTCAATGTCTATTAAAATGTATGATCAATGAAGATACTTGAATGATCATGCATAAGTATTATACATCATGATGTATGAAAATAAATAGCTATCGTGTTCGTAAATTTGGTTTAGCTTAACATTAACATTTAGAACGTATTAAACTATTCTCTCTGGCAAAAAAATAACACAAGAATACTTTAGTAATTCACACAATTCAACGACTTTTTAAATTAGCCGTTTAAGTAAATACTTTAGTGTTTGGCTTCATATCTACCTTCAATGTCGCGAGGTTTATTATTGCGTTTTTTGAAGAATATACGAAACAATGCAGAGAAAATTTTCAAATATATGTGATCCGTAACTAGTAGGCACGATATATGTAACCGAAGTTGCCCGTAACCCCAGGATGACCTTTTTATCTATTTTATCCAAATCCAAACCATTAATCGAATATCCTTTATGTAGCAAAACTGAAAATTCATATATCCATTTTTCTTGGAGCAAAAAATTCAACTTATTTCGAAGTTTGTAGTATCGGTAGGCAGACCGACAAACAGCGTCCCATCTACTTGTCGATTCCGGTAGTTAAACAGTCCCGCAAGTCTATGAATACGTGGAATAGGATTAAATAACTGCTACATATTTACAACGCTAAAGAGTGCACAAATAACCAAGAATGTACACACGCAAAGAGGCAATAATAATTGCATGTAACTTTGTACACAGTGAAAGTGTATATTATGTTCACTTCACATCAAATTTGAGAGTTCTTTATAGAAACTATGTGTAAGAAGTGAAGTACAAGCACTGTAGAAAGCTGAAACTCTAAAAAGTAAACAGAAAAGGAAACTACGAATTATGTAAATAGACCCTGTGCAACCAAAAATAGTATGTAATTATGACAAGCCAAGCGACAACTACAGACTAGCGCATGTATGTGAAACTCAGAATGAGTGAACAGTGAAGTATGCACTTGTGTCATTTTACGTCTTTGTCGTACATGCAGAAATTTTTAATGAAATTCAGATCCAAACACTAGATTGCCGCTCCGATTTCACTTTCTAGTATTCCGTTCCGTGCATACCGTAGTATGATATTATTTTACAAAGAGGTTTTCCAGATACGTGGTCTTTTGTCTTCGGTAGTACCGTTCTGTTGTTCAAATTTTTAAAACTTGTCATATGAATGAACTTATTCAGGAGTTAACAATTTACACCTCATAATTTACATGTAATTACAAGAGAAGTAAAAGCGTAAACCGTATGTCATGTAGGTAATATACATATTATGCTGTTGCAATATATATGCAATAACCATAACCTACACAAAATCATATTTACTTGATGATATGATAAGTGTACCAACAAAAATAAAGAAAGGCAAAATCAAGGTGAAAGCATAGAATCTGCGTAGATGAAAAGCACACAGTCGTGTTTTGTTGTGCAGTTGTGTATGTCAGCGTGTGGTATGGTAAAAACAACACAAAAGGAAAAGGAGACCTTCACTTCGAGTCTCCAATTGCGTCGTCCCTTTCCCTTTCTCTTGTAAATTAATGCGACCTTAAGCAAAAGCTTGTATAAGTTTTCCGTACTACTCTTACTATCGGGATCTGGATATAATAATCAGGAGTTTACTAGGCTACTGTATTATTTCGTGCAGCAAAGTAGCAAACAGCATGTGTTAGAGAAATCACAACAGAGCTTCTGGCATTCAATACTATTCCGACTCCCACCCACTCGCTCGTCTTTGCTTATATATTCATTATTAACTTTTTGGTAAGTCTTATAATATGAATGTTGACTTTGCAACTAAATGATATTAAGGTTCTTAATGTCCCCGTTTAATCTTATGGAAACCTTTATGATGAATGGTGATAAACAAAGACCGAGCAAAGCCTTTAGGGAATAGGATTAATTCCGCTTCCGTGACTTGCTAATTTCTTCTTTACAGATTACTCGTACAAATAAACAGACATTCATTCTTTGCTCTCCCGTTGCTCCCACTCTTACCTAATTGTACTTTTACTCCGAGACTTTTGACTTGTATTATTGTTGTGTAGTAAAAACAAGGAACACACACATTCAATGTTTCAATGCTTTAGTCTTTCTTCTTTTTCTTGGCCATATTATAAATGCATAAATAGTAGAAAGCAGGAAATGACTATTACTTTTTTCATTTGGGTGGTTCCATGTTGATATTTTCATTTACTGTTGAATATTACTAGAAAGTTCCCTTGCTCTTTATAAATGCAACTCTTTGTTTAATTTATTAGAAATCAAAGTCACCGTTGACGTTTAATGAACTTAATGCATCTAATGGCGGCAGTCAGCCTTCTTGTTTCCATTCATAGATATTCTTCTTGAGAATAATATTATGAGATTATAGGTTAAAATATTACGATTGAAACAATCAAATAAAGGTAACATGAACTATAGCCTTAGCATGTGCGTAATTGATTATTCCACTCCATAAAACAAATGTGTGGATAACCAAAAGGTTTTTAAAGTTTTTGCTGTTTATGACTGTGCGGAAGTCTAACTAAAATTTCTGTTAAGACTATCAAAAGTCAAGATTCATTTTTATGTCAATGATGTGGTATGAATTAGATTATATTTTGCATTGTTCGTATTTTGATAAATAGACCGTTTAATGCCTACTCAAAAGTCGAAGAATCATTTCGGAAAGATTGTATCAAAGGCTTTTCCTTAGGCCAAGTCTTACTATCAATCTAGCTAGATTATATTGGGACAATGACAATTTGAAGAAAGTCAAAGTGTTTAGCAGCACAAGAAGCACTATAAGCATCATTATTATAATGGAAAATGGATGCATAAAAAGAGGATCCATGATAAACCATTAAAAGTTCTTGCTGCTATGGTCGCATAATATGAATTATGGCAGTGTCGATGTCCGTCTAGTTTAAAATAATTATTTGTCTGATGTAAAGTCGCTTGGTTAAAACTTTATTCGTATGATGTAAAAAATAAAGGAGACGGGCCCACATGCACACGGGCACACTACATTATAAATATAGTATATATTTTTTACTTGGAGCTAAAAATAAATGTATCCAATTCCGCTATGTATGTATATGGGATGCATTCTTTCTTAAAACAGGAAACAAAAGTTCTATAATGTAGAATCTATATAAGGTTTACAATAAAAGGAAAATGGCATTCACAACTCTTCCATGGCTAGAGTAAAGGGCAGAGTGAAAAGCAGCATTGAAACGTTTTAAGACATGGGGTACCATCATGGAGTAAACCAAAATTTCATTAGTCTTTCTTTTCTCCCATACATTTCTAGTGAGGTCTGAAATCTTTCTTTTCATTCACTCCTTTATTTATTCACGTACCAAAATACGGTAAAAGCAAAAGGGTGACAATTTAATTACAGTACTCAAATAATTATGCAGGCCCTGAAAAAGGGCCTTAATGATCAAATATGCGATCTTAAGTGATTGTACTGTGCGACACATGATTATGGTCCAGTTTTTTGCCAAACTGACGAATCTGAGGTCGGATTGTTAAAATTCGAATCTGCAGGCCCTGAATCAGGGCCTTAATGATCAAATATGCGATCTTAAGTGATTGCAATGTGCGACACATGATTATGGTCCAGTTTTTTGCCAAACTGACGAATCTGAGGTCGGATTGTTAAAATTCGAATCTGCAGGCCCTGAATCTGCGCCTTAATTATCAAATATGCGATCTTAAGTGATTGCAATGTGCGACACATGATCGTGGTCCAGTTTTTTTACCAAACTGACAAATCTGAGGTCGGATTGTTAAAATGTGAATCTCCGGGCCTTGATCAGTATCTTGATAGTGACACAAGCGACTATCAGTTAGCTATGCAACTGACAAATAGCGCTAAAACTATTTACTTTTTGCATCGATATATATAAAGTTTGATCTTTTTTACATGTTGCTGATAAAGTAGATGCATTACTATATTTTCAAGACAGATCTGCATGCAGTTATCAAAATAAAACGCTTCTCATTCGTTCAGTTCAACCTCAAACTTTATCTGCCTTTCAGTCTTTCCTACAATGCTAAAACATGCATGCTGCGTGCGTACACATGTGGGTACAACGGATTCTCTTCTTCTCTCTGGGTTCCTCCTTTGAACCACTGCATTCAACTTTGCTTTTTCTTCTAGGACATTGAAGGAGCTACGCATGCAGCATCAATGAATAAAAAGTAGTAGCAAGTCGGTCGCATGCTTACATGAGTAAAAAGAAGGAGAGTAGTTAGCACTTAAAATATACAATTACGTCCTAGTAGTATAAGGGAAATCCAAAGTGACAAGAGAAATCGTTTTATGGTCCGAATTTTACGACAAAAGAAAGGACATATATTTCCTGTCGTGTCCCCCTTTTCACTGCCATCTTCAACATTGTAGTTTTACCATCTTTTCCTTTTTCTACGAGTACGCCCGCCACCATCACCGCATCACTATTACCAACATCACCACTTCCACCACACAATACAATTATCCTATCCACCATATATGCAAAGATTTTGATATACCAAAACTTAAAATAAAAAACTCCGCTGAAGCAGTGGTGGAAAGAAGAGAACTCATGAGATTTGCTCGTTCAGACGGAGAGTGTGTACATATATTGTTTGCATAAAAAGGACAGCTTTTTTACTCATGCATCCCAGTTCTACATTACATGAGTAACCACTATTGCAATGCCATACCACCATCACATCGCAACCATTTACTGTATTCGGAATCCTGCCATATAAGGTAGTGTAGTGACGGAGCGCAATAATGAAAGAAATAAGATCGACCTTTACATCTTTCCCTTTCTTCTTGTTTCCCTCTGCCAGCACCCGTCTTGCCGTCTTTCAAGTCTCAGCTGGAACATAACTGTCTTTTCACTTTCAAACAGCAGAACAAATACATAAAAACCTACAAACGCGAACTGTAAATGGAATTCAGAAAATATGTCATGCATTCAGACATTTTGCAATTCTTATAATATGCAACATACCACTGTACAAATGTGTTTTATAGCGGTTTACAATTGTACCCAAAGAAATAACAATAACGTATTATTCTTTATGCACATATTATATGCTTAGCTGTAGCTTTGTTATACATCAGTGCAAAAACACGAGCTGGTAGTCCTACTACAACCCATTAATATGGAACTGTTATGCCTTGTTTCGCTTTTCGCTTCAAAAGAAAACTACTAACTGCCATTGTGAGATGAATATTTCAATAGTAAGTCACCTCTAATGGTGACAGCCATGGGAGTTGGGAGTTGCCATTTCACACGAACGAAAATTTGCACTTTTCTCCACAGTGCACAAAAAAATCCTCCTTTCAGATAACTAAACAGCGAAAGAAAGGCAAACTGTTACTGCCAACAACCCCATATCAAGAAGCGTGGATTGTGTAGAATGCACCCTGGAAACTGAAGAAGGAGAGCCACTCAGACGGACATGGGATGAAACAGGGGATGGCGGTGCGCCTTTCCTCGGGGCGTTGTCATGTTGCTATCCAGGACATTTTTAAAAACTCACTCCAGCACCCTATTTTTTCTACAAAATTGCTACAAACCAGCATATTTATAATATGCTTCTTAATACCGACTCCCCATCCAAATATTATATTCTTTGTTAAATGAACACATTTGACTTAGACACATAACCGCGCTACACAAAGATGATTTTATGAATAGTACACAACCCTGGACACCTGGCGCCAGGAGTAGGTATATAAAAATATTTAAAAACGTAGGGATCAAGATTTCTGAATGCAAAGATTGTACCATGAATACCAAACCTAGTTTGCCATTCAGAAGACGGATATCTAAAAAAGTTATGGTGGTGCTTTGGCATTCGGGTTGATGTAAAATTCCTGCAGCACGTATTTTCAATTTCTCTATAGCGCAGCATTTTTTGGGAAGAAATAATTTTCAATGTATACTCCTTACTCCACCAATATAAATATACGTTTATAAAGTACCAACTATGTAATTAAATGTTAACTTTATGCATGAGCAGTAATATTATGACTACTTAATTATGCACATGTTAAAGTATAATAAATATATCCAATGTAATCGACTAAAAACATTCCTATTAACTACTAATGCTACTACTGACGCTACGAAATAGTAAATACTTGCATTAATTAAAATTGAACTTCAAATATTTCATATAATATTTCAATTTCATTAATTAATATTCATTAGCCAAATTTGTTCGTTTAACAATGAATATTGTATATTTGGATCGGAGAGTCGGTATTGAGAAGCATATTATAAATATGCTGGTTTGTAGCAATTTTGTAGAAAAAATAGGGTGCTGGAGTGAGTTTTTAAAAATGTGCTGGATAGCAACATGACAACGCCCCGAGGAAAGGCGCACCGCCATCCCCTGTTTCATCCCATGTCCGTCTGAGTGGCTCTCCTTCTTCAGTTTCCAGGGTGCATTCTACACAATCCACGCTTCTTGCCCCATATCACCAAAGCGGAGGGTAGTAGTGGGAAAACCGTGGGTATTAAAGAAATGAAAGTAAAAACGAGAAAAGAGTATTGTGCTTTTGGTGGCACGGTACTACTACTTTCACTTTCCTTCTAACTTTCCACATTGCCGCTGACAATATGGACTTGTGAGTTAATTTAAGGAGTTTATTTTATTTCCTTTACCTACCACTGCTTACATTACACTAACACGGATACTATTTTCTCTTTTTTCAGTAGAGAATATGCGGTCCTCGTCCGACGTTTGTAGTTGCTACTAGGGTAGGGTTGCTTCCCTGCGTGCATAATTTTACTTTTTAATAAAATTTCAAAAGAACACCGTCATCACCCGTAGGACCGTTGGAAAACTTTCAGTCGATGCGTTCATGTACCAACTATCGCTCCTTTGAAGCTTCAACATGTATAGTGTAAGTATACGATTATAAATATTAAATACCTAAGAAGGGTATAATATGAAGCCACACATGAAGCCTCCCCACAACGAACGAACAACTACACTGTTCTTTACTTACTTCTTAATTGGATTGACAACGACCTCATATGTAGTTTATCAAATTATCAAATAAATAAAGCACTATATGCCCAGTGTCTAGATACCGTTTTCTTTCAATCGACAACGACAATAATAATGCATGATGGCACCTTTACGGTGCTGCTCTTGCATGAAAACGTTTATTGCAGACAATTTTGTTTCTCTCAGCAGTCTTCTTCAATATGTTCCTCTGACACTCCCCCGCCCGGTTCATTTAATATTGCATGAGCAAGTAGAGTCGATGAAAAGGTGTGTTGCTGTGAGAGCACATGCAGCCTTCCTACTTCTTTCTAGGTAGTAGTTGTACTTTGCCTTCATTTCCCGATTCTGCCAGTATCTCCTTCGCATTCATCTCCAATTTCCGCTTTACCTCCAAAGTATTTTTTCATCGTCAATTTTTGTATCCTCATGGCTGTTGAAATCGCATAAAAACAATGAACAACATTCCTTTATAGTTTACGCCAGTAAAACTGGTCGTTTCATTAAACTCTTCCTTTCTCTCATTCTTGGTTGTATTCAAATCATAGTTCCTGTTGAAAAAAACACCATTTCCCCTAAAATACATTTACGATAAAAAAAGAGCAGTGCGATATATTATATATTATGCAGCACGAAGTACGAAACATAATAAGCAACGGTTCTAAAGGGAATGCTTAACAAATGTTTAATGATATAGTTCATTCGACATTTTTTGTTAAAATGTTTATACACAATTTGTAGCTCACAGTTTCCCAAATTGATTTAAAAATGGTTTCCCAAATTGGTTCATATCTGACTTGAATATGATAACTACATACCTCCTGCTATGTAAATTCCACACACTCAGACAGCATATGAAGTATAGACTTGCGATAAACATTACATTTTCCCTAAAAATTGTGTAAAAATAGTATTCCCAAAATTCTCTTTTCGTTTCTAAATTCTCCCTTTAACAACGGACGGTAACTGGAGCATGACAAAACACTGCTTGATAAGGACAGAAATAAAATGAGAAGGTTCATTTTAAATTTTTAACAATTTGTGCGCTTCAAGGATTTCGAAAGGTACACTTTTTATTTTCGTACACCTAGGTTATTTTTTGAATCAAATTCATAAACGTTTAAAGTACTATCTTGCTTCTCACTGTTCCCACTCCCACTTGTGAATTTGTAAAACTGCCATATTATGAATAGGGAAAAGTACATACCTATATCATACGTTATAGCAACTGTTGCTATAACCTTTTTTTAATAATATTTCGTAAATACCATGCCTACCAGCATAGAAAAATTCTGATTTGCTTCACAGATTGTTAACATTAAGTTCTTGTCAGAAATCCTCTGTTCTACACACTACATTATCTAAACTAGAAAGCCAGCCCCCGCTCCGCAGGTGGAGAGCCTGATTCAGGACCTAAATACTCATATTGTGCTGGGTGATATAGAGATAACTTCTACACGTTGGGTGTAGTTAGGATAAATCTTTTGCAACAAAAATCCTTTTCAAACCGAAAATGTATTTCTTAAGCAGGCCATGCCAAGTTTTGTTTGTTTCTAAATCACCTGAGCCAGGTCATTTGTGACCTTTGGTTGAAGTTCGCTAAGCCTTGTTCGAGCCAGGTATAACAGCCGACAGCGACTAATCTAAAGCTTTAGATTTTGAAAGCTTGCTTATTTGTTTCCCATACATGTAGGAAGCATGGGTGAGCATTGCAAGCCCGAAATGCAAATTCTACATTTGGCTCTTGACACCTGAATTTCAAGCAAGTCCAACGTTGAATATATGCAAAGCTAAATTGTTGTAACATTTGTCTGTCAGTTGTGTAGTTGACTGTACACACAAAACATGCCGCACTATCAGGGCAGTTGTATTGCAAAAATTGCTTACCGAAAGAAGCAAGCCAAGGTTTGCTTGTCGCTTAGGCCCTTTAGCCAGGTCTGCAGACCGTATTTGTAAACTTTGGGTGAAATCCGTCAAGTCGTCAAGCCATGTGCGACAGCGTAAAAGTTAACAGCAACTAAATTAAAGCCGTTGCTACTATATTTTTGGGCTTGCTTATTGCTTCCATTGCATGTAGTAAGTATGGGTGAGGATTGCAAGCCAGAAATGCAAATCCTACACATGAATCTTGGAACCTGAACTTCAAGCATGCCGGCATGAGATTAATATCCGAAGCTAAATAGTTGTAGCATTATCTTTTAACTGCCAGTAAACGTTTATACGCATCTGTAATAATCATGACAGTTATATTCTGATCAGGCCTTGCAGATACAAATTAAATAATCTGACAACAGATTTGTCATAACATAACAATCACTTAAGATCAGCCCTGAATCATTCCTTGCAGAGTCGAATTTTACCAATTCAACCTCAAATTCATCAGTTTAGTAAAAAACTGGACCAAAATCATGTGTCGCACTGTGCAATCACTAAAGGTTGAAGATTTAACCAATTAGGCCCTGATTCAGGACCTGCGGATTCGAATTTTAACAATCCGACCTCATATTCGTCCGTTTAGTAAAAAACTATACCATAATCATGTGTCGCACCGTGCAATCACTTAGGATTTCAGATTTAACCATTTAGGCCCTGATTCAGGAAATGCGGATTCGAATTTTAACAATCCGACCTCATATTCGTCCGTTTGGTCAGAAACTGGACCATAATCATGTGTCGCACCTTGCAATCACTTAGGATTTCAGATTTAACAATTTAGGCCCTGATTCAGGACCTGCGGATTCGAATTTTAACAATCCGACCTCATATTCGTCCGTTTAGTAAAAAACTATACCATAATCATATGTCGCACCGTGCAATCACTTAGGATTTCAGATTTAACCATTTAGGCCCTGATTCAGGACCTGCGGATTCGAATTTTAACAATCCGACCTCATATTCGTCCGTTTAGTCAGAAACTGGACCATAATCATGTGTCGCACCTTGCAATCACTTAAGATTTCAGATTTAACAATTTAGGTCCTGATTCAGGACCTGCGGATTCGAATTGTAACAATCCGACCTCATATTCGTCCGTTTAGTCAGAAACTGGACCATAATCATGTGTCGCACCTTGCAATCACTTAAGATTTCAGATTTAACAATTTAGGTCCTGATTCAGGACCTGCGGATTCGAATTTTAACAATCCGACCTCATATTCGTCCGTTTAGTCAGAACTGGACCATAATCATGTTCGCACCTTGCAATCACTTAGGATTTCAGATTTAACCATTTAGGCCCTGATTCAGGACCTGCGGATTCGAATTTTAACAATCCGACCTCATATTCGTCCGTTTAGTAAAAAACTATACCATAATCATATGTCGCACCGTGCAATCACTTAGGATTTCAGATTTAACCATTTAGGCCCTGATTCAGGACCTGCGGATTCGAATTTTAACAATCCGACCTCATATTCGTCCGTTTAGTCAGAAACTGGACCATAATCATGTGTCGCACCTTGCAATCACTTAAGATTTCAGATTTAACCATTTAGGCCCTGATTCAGGAAATGCGGATTCGAATTTTAACAATCCGACCTCATATTCGTCCGTTTGGTCAGAAACTGGACCATAATCATGTGTCGCACCTTGCAATCACTTAGGATTTCAGATTTAACCATTTAGGCCCTGATTCAGGACCTGCGGATTCGAATTTTAACAATCCGACCTCATATTCGTCCGTTTAGTAAAAAACTATACCATAATCATATGTCGCACCGTGCAATCACTTAGGATTTCAGATTTAACCATTTAGGCCCTGATTCAGGACCTGCGGATTCGAATTTTAACAATCCGACCTCATATTCGTCCGTTTAGTCAGAAACTGGACCATAATCATGTGTCGCACCTTGCAATCACTTAAGATTTCAGATTTAACAATTTAGGTCCTGATTCAGGACCTGCGGATTCGAATTGTAACAATCCGACCTCATATTCGTCCGTTTAGTCAGAAACTGGACCATAATCATGTGTCGCACCTTGCAATCACTTAAGATTTCAGATTTAACAATTTAGGTCCTGATTCAGGACCTGCGGATTCGAATTTTAACAATCCGACCTCATATTCGTCCGTTTAGTCAGAAACTGGACCATAATCATGTGTCGCACCTTGCAATCACTTAAGATTTCAGATTTAACAATTTAGGCCCTGATTCAGGACCTGCGGATTCGAATTTTAACAATCCGACCTCATATTCGTCCGTTTGGTAAAAAACTGGACCATAATCATGTGTCGCACCGTGCAATCACTTAAGATTTCAGATTTAACCATTTAGGCCCTGATTCACGGGATCACATGCGGATGTCGATCATCCGAATACTGGACCATAATCATGTGTCGCACCTTGCAATCACTTAGATTTCAGATTTAACCATTTAGGCCCTGATTCAGGACCTGCGGATTCGAATTTTAACAATCCGACCTCATATTCGTCCGTTTGGTCAAAAGCTGAACCATAATCTTGTGTTGCACCGTGCAATCACTTAGGATTTCAGATTTAACCATTTAGGTCCTGATTCAGGACCTGCGGATTCGAATTTTAACAATCCGACCTCATATTCGTCCGTTTAGTCAGAAACTGGACCATAATCATGTGTCGCACCTTGCAATCACTTAAGATTTCAGATTTAACAATTTAGGCCCTGATTCAGGACCTGCGGATTCGAATTTTAACAATCCGACCTCATATTCGTCCGTTTGGTAAAAAACTGGACCATAATCATGTGTCGCACCGTGCAATCACTTAAGATTTCAGATTTAACCATTTAGGCCCTGATTCAGGACCTGCGGATTCGAATTTTAACAATCCGACCTCATATTCGTCCGTTTGGTAAAAAACTGGACCATAATCATGTGTCGCACCTTGCAATCACTTAAGATTTCAGATTTAACAATTTAGGCCCTGATTCAGGACCTGCGGATTCGAATTTTAACAATCCGACCTCATATTCGTCCGTTTAGTAAAAAACTATACCATAATCATATGTCGCACCGTGCAATCACTTAGGATTTCAGATTTAACCATTTAGGCCCTGATTCAGGACCTGCGGATTCGAATTTTAACAATCCGACCTCATATTCGTCCGTTTAGTCAGAAACTGGACCATAATCATGTGTCGCACCTTGCAATCACTTAAGATTTCAGATTTAACCATTTAGGCCCTGATTCAGGAAATGCGGATTCGAATTTTAACAATCCGACCTCATATTCGTCCGTTTGGTCAGAAACTGGACCATAATCATGTGTCGCACCTTGCAATCACTTAGGATTTCAGATTTAACCATTTAGGCCCTGATTCAGGACCTGCGGATTCGAATTTTAACAATCCGACCTCATATTCGTCCGTTTAGTCAGAAACTGGACCATAATCATGTGTCGCACCTTGCAATCACTTAAGATTTCAGATTTAACAATTTAGGTCCTGATTCAGGACCTGCGGATTCGAATTGTAACAATCCGACCTCATATTCGTCCGTTTAGTCAGAAACTGGACCATAATCATGTGTCGCACCTTGCAATCACTTAAGATTTCAGATTTAACAATTTAGGTCCTGATTCAGGACCTGCGGATTCGAATTTTAACAATCCGACCTCATATTCGTCCGTTTAGTCAGAAACTGGACCATAATCATGTGTCGCACCTTGCAATCACTTAAGATTTCAGATTTAACAATTTAGGCCCTGATTCAGGACCTGCGGATTCGAATTTTAACAATCCGACCTCATATTCGTCCGTTTGGTAAAAAACTGGACCATAATCATGTGTCGCACCGTGCAATCACTTAAGATTTCAGATTTAACCATTTAGGCCCTGATTCAGGACCTGCGGATTCGAATTTTAACAATCCGACCTCATATTCGTCCGTTTGGTAAAAAACTGGACCATAATCATGTGTCGCACCGTGCAATCACTTAAGATTTCAGATTTAACCATTTAGGCCCTGATGCAGGCCCTGCATAATTATTTCAGGTACTATAGAGAAAATTCGTAGACGTAGGGTTCATTTGGGATAAAGTTTGGGTACAAAAAAGCAAGCAAAAATTATTTCCCATGGGCTGGATTCGAAGTCCTGACCCTTGTGTTAGTTTAGCAAAGCTACACCAGGTGGCGTATCAAAGTGAGCCGGGGCACGGGACCGGCGCGCTATATTATATAGATAAACTCCTGCTGTAAAAGCAGCATAGATTTCATGCGACATATTTTCCCATGTAAAAAGCAATGTGTCCATTAACTTTAGAAACGAGAACATGTCAATTTAACCATAACAGGTATTTCAACGATTAAACTTGAAATAGGTACAAAAGGGATCGGAAATTACGCGACAGTGTGTACTTTTTTAAAAAGCTTTTTTTAGATTTTTTTTTTCAATAATCGGTTTAGGTCTGATTGGAGAGTTCGACTTTTTACGTGGAAATATGTTGGTTGCTAACGTGTGTGGATCACAAAATAAACTGTCGTTTGTGTCGTTGTTTTGTAATGATGATCGGTATATTTTGACTGAATCTTAGAACCTTAAACGAATAAGTATAACGAAAAATCACTTTGTGGTACTCTCTGATCTATTCAAAAGAAATTAATCATTTTGATTTGCCAGTAGCGCTTTCTCTATTTCTATCCACAAGCTTCAGCTAAAATTGAGAGAAAAACTGGACAGCATTATGGAAGGGAAAACGAACCACATATACTCTGTTCTTTTTAGAAAAATGCATGAGTTTGGTCAACCAGATCAGATATCCAACTATTCCAACTACACTACACTTAAAAACTTTTATATTGACAACTTGTGTTGAATATTTGCAAGTCGAAACGTTCTCAATACCGTATTTGAAGCAGAGAAAGCGAGTGGAAGTATCAGGAGACTGTAACAAGGGAGATAGTTTAAATGACTTATAAATAAATCAACAGATTTCCCCAATATGCTGCTAAAATTAAACTTTTTGAATAGCTGTATAAAACGGGCAAGTGACTGGTCATGCCTTCGTCTGCTGCCAAAATTCATGCAAATAGCTTGATGTGGCACTCAACTCCATGTTCAATATAATATATACATCCGTTTAAAATGAAAGCATGCATTCAGTCTAAAGCATAAAACTAAAATACACTCATATTGCACAACTCTCTCTAGGGTACTTCTCGAATTGATGCAGTAAGGAAATGGAGCGATGAAAAGCATTTTTCACGAATTTTTACGCCAGCAACTGTCAGCGATATAAAAGTGAAAGTACTTGCCATATCTCTTTTAGTAAACGCTTGAATATCAATATGCAAAAAAGAAAAGGACTTGGAACATATTTTGCATCTATTGCCAGTAAAAAGAGCTAAACGTACTATTCAAACCAATATAGATTATGCCTAACAAAGCCTAAACTCACGAGCAGATGTGCAAGGTTTTACTAATGTTACCGAACCTGTGAACTAAGTAAGCATATATGTTAGCTATCTATTTTTGAACGATTTTGCGTTAAATATACGATACGATAAGTTACGCTTGATTTAAAAAACTCGGATATGACATGTTGCATGTTAACGTTGCGAAACAATTCTCATAAATAGTTTATAAGTTTTATCAATGCTTAATTTTGGGTTAAATAGGTAGGCAACACTATAATTGAGGTGAATTTCATCTAGTGGTGCTTATAGAAACTTGTAAAAGATAAAATTAATAGAAACGATGCGTCTACTTTATCAAACCATAGAAACAATATCGGAGTTATTAGGAATTTTGTGGAGAAATTAACAACGTACATGCAATATTTGCCACGTGTCGAGACCTTGTACTTCTCGCTCATTGTGTCCCTCTAAATGTGACAAGCAGTTTGAACCCAACTATGAAAAAAGGTGCTAGGAAAATATGTATAACTAAAAATGCTATTTATTTACAGTTTGCGTGCGCTGCTCTAATACAACTATAGAATAAGTAACTAGAAAGATAACGTTACTCAGCCAAACTCGCGTAAATCGTAAAAAGGAGTCGTTTGACTGTACCGCTGTTTCTATGAGGAGCGTATATTTCTGCTTGAAAGCAAAAGCCATGTTGTATATGCTTGAAAGTGAAAGATGACACGTACGGTCATACCAAAATACAACACATAATTTAATCTCTAAAGATACCTGAGTACGTTAACAACAATTTCAGGATTTTATCGACCTTTTTCCTCTCTTTTCTCTCTAAATACATCAATTATACAACTTAAAATATGTAAAAAGAGTAAAAGCACTTCCATATCTCCATTGCATTGGAAAAATTGCTATTAAAAATCTAGCTGCTTAAAAGGTAGCATGAAATAATTTGACGGTTCATATACGCAAAAACTCTTTGTCTAAGCTAATTTCAAAACCTGCGCATCATAAATAAGTTAGATAGAGGTAATATTATGTAATGTTCAAAATAAACCATATACCATTGCAAAAGATATTTAAAAAGAAGGAATGGAAATGCACTTGAATAGGTGATGCAGGGTGTAAATAGAACAGTTACTTTATCTCCTTAACGCTTGTGCTATGGTTGATGCCAAATTCAATAATTTTTGCTGTGTCTTTTTTGCATTATATTTTGTTGTAATTTTGCGTATGTATTGAGATAAGTAATCGTTAGAAAACTAACATGGGGAACATACCTCATTTACCTTTTTACATAATATTTTATACATTTTTTACCATTATGGCTGTAATGATTGGATTCTCGCCCTTCAATGTCCCACTAAGATCCACTGTCCAAGAACCGAGAAATCCTTGGGGTTTTACAAATCCCCCTTTTTAGGATAAATTGCACCACAAAACTTCCTGGCACACACGCTGATCACGTTATCCCTAATTGCCCGTATTCGATATGGCAATGCAAGTTTTACCCCCGTCGGAAATTCAGGACCCAACCAAAGTTTCTCCCTTAAAATTAACCCTTAGACGATGCCAGAAAATAAACAATTACTACTGACACTGAGCAATTAATATTTAAGTTAAGGAGATTTTATTTAACAATTAAAAACTAGCAGAATATTTACAGAATAAATTTTAACTTTTTAGGAGCTTAGACTACAGCCACTTATTTCTCTCTCAGAATCTTACTGACTACTTATTGCCTACTGAACGTACTTTTTTTTACTCCTTGCTGTCGGTGTATTCTTTTGCCACCGCAGCAAGCCCGCCTTTTATCCTATTTTTGCTGTCCGTTGACAGCACGAGAACAATCCAGACTTACAAACAAAGGATAATACGGAACGCTACATAATTTAAATTTCCTTATCCTAGCTTACTCTATGCTCTCCACAACAATGGCCATTGCACATGTTCTGTATTTTAGTACATGACAAATTCTCTATCAACTTCTCGTTGGTATGAAAACTGCATGAAATACTTGCACTAACAACTGCCATGAAGGGACAAGCAATACTTCAATTACAAGACAACTGGGTATATTTTTATGTCTAAAATTCCTTCATCATTTGCTATATTGCCAAGGAAATTTCGGAATTTGGAGTATGTCACATACAATCTTGTAAAAAAGATACTCCACAGCAATGCATTCTTTGCTTGTTATAAGTAACTGCTTATAAAATTGTAGTCGTATTTGCTTATTGTGACATTAAAAACTTTGACTACATATGTATACTAAGAAATTCGGACTCCGTATTCGCTGTTTATGTATGACGAATTTTATTTATTGTCTATTGATTATTGTGGTATAGCGGACAACAAATTTGGAGTAGTATGTAGTAATTTGGAGATATGAATGTCTAAACTACACTAACTGAAGAAGCATAATAATATAGAAAAACAAAAGCAGTCTATCAAAGTAAATCCAAACACGAAGACGGAGAAATTAAGTTATAACAATAAAAAATGTAGAATGAACAACAAAGAAACCCCTTTTTATCGTGTTAATCATCTCTGTATCTCATCTTGAAATCTGAAAAAGAACTAGACTTTTGCTAAAATTGCGTCCAAATACACATATAAAGTATGTTTAAACGTAATAATACTACAACGCAGCGCGAAGATCACAAGTAGTAGACAGTGACGCACTCGAAGCCAAATAACATGTCTTCAGTCTTCCTTCGTTTTTCATGCTTTCTTTAATTTTTCTACAGCAATTAGGGGAACAAAGTTGTACCAAGACTTGGGATAAAATCTTATCCATGCTTGAAAATATCTAACATATATTTAGCACAACAAACTACAAATAAACCAAGGCAATCCCTACACGAAATAGACTGCATGTGTGCTGGATGAAGGGGAAAGTGTGAAAACTTTTAGGAGAAAAGTGAAACACGGAAACTAAGTAAAAAAAAGTAATCAAGAAGTGAGCCAATAACCTACAGCTACGTACAATGATATAAGAATACTCACTCTACGTAGTTGACAAAAAACCAGAAACAGGCCAGATTCTAAGCCTTTGTAAATGTTTAAGGGAGTAGACAAACAATTACTAAAACCAACTAAATATCCTTATGAGTTCTAAAATTTTGACCACTAGAGGGAGCAAAATTGGGAAAGGTTTGGAGGTGTACACGTGCACAGAAACCTGTTCCTTAAAACAATCAAGAAAACCTTAAGGGACCAGAGTTATGTCTTTTATTGTTATTAGAGGGAGTAAAATTTGAGCAGATTGGAGATTTGGAACATGTACTAGGTTCCCACTTTAAAGCAGTTGAAAAATGTCTTCAAAGAAGTTGAGTTGCGAGAAAGACCAGGCACAACCCATTGAAGTAACAGCTATTGAAGAACAACAAAGTAAAAATCTTTTTAAGCAAAGCAGCCCAACTTTGTAAGTCGTTTATAATACTATAGGGTACATATGTAAAAGATAGTAGGCATAGTCACCGTTAACTTAATTTCAGCGTTTGCATATGAATGAATGAATGAAAGTCCAAAATATGAATGAATCCAAGCCAATCATTACGCATGTGTTGAATGTAATTTCCTGTGGATATAAGTCTATGAACACACTTTCATTATAATTAACATGGAATAATTAAAATATTGCCTTGTCTAAAATAATAGTAAAATAAATCCAAAAGTCAAGCGGTTCTAGATTAGAAATTCAAAAGACGCTAAACTATCTTTGACATTAGGTTATACACAATACAAAGTGTTTAATAACCCAATTGTGTTCTCAGAACACAGAATTTTTCTGCTTTTACAAAATTTCCATTTTCTGGTGTATATTGGTTGCCGGAATGATCAAAGTCAACAAGCATTTACTGTAAAAATATTAATTACGAGATAAGTCATATTTTAAGTGATTGGCGGCTCATTCGAAAGCTTTTTGTCATGAATAGCATGCTCCATGTATTTAGGAATCGGTTAATTGTTACAAACAAAGTTATATAACCTTACTTTAAAGATTATTGCTGTAAAATAACATTTCTTAACTTAATATGTTATTCAAAAAATGAACATACTGTTTATTATACTGTATACTAAAAGAATTTTATTCAAATGTGCGTTAAATGAAATCGATATTTGATTTTATCCTTCCTTGAAACCTAAAATTATTCTTACTAAGACCAACCCGCGTGGGCTTACACCACATAAATGATTTTATTTCACGCCTATAAGCTCCTACGTTTTTTCCTTTTTATTTGGTTAGATTGGCCAGCATAGAAATAAGATTTTTAGGAATGATACGAGGAAAATAAGTACCTTGAGGATGAATGAGTTTTCTGAAGCAGAAAAGTTAGGTAAACATTCTCTCGCAGAGAAACTAATACTTGCGTATGGCATCCACATCGAGGTACGTTATTTGATAAATGAACAACTGGGGAACGATATAAACATAATATAAGAAAACGAGAGATTATGAAAATATCACATGAAGAGATGGAAGATTGTTTGAGCTTTCTATAATGTGCCGTTGTGCACGGGGAAGAAAAACAAATTTTCGACGCTGTTACTTGTGTATAGATACCGGTGGCTTTACACGCTTAAATATGTATGCGATTATGGGGGCGTTTTCCATGATTTTATTCATAACACTGCACTGTAAAAGCGTGCAAGTACCGACTCGCTGTGCGTTGTATTTTCACTTTCACTCGCCTGACTACTTTCACTACGCACACATTCCCGATCCCAGCATTTATACCGCCGCTCTCTCATTGCACAATTTAAAACATTTTCCATCCCTCGAGGACACAGTTATTGTGCAAGTAAGCATGAAATCATAGACGAGAAAATGATAAATTTGTAACATCTGTAAATGTACGCTTAGAGAAATGCCGTATTTGGTTGATGTACTAAATATGCTTTACTTCAGTAGTGTGCTAAACCATATAGTGTCGTCAATGTGAACAGATAGGATGTAGGAGGAGGGCAATTGATAATCGTATGCTGATTTACTGAAGAATACTGGGTATTATTGATGTCAGTTGAAAATTATAATTCTTGATCCTGAAGGATTATAATGTTGATCGACGGGCTGAGAATTGAAAAATTTGTATATTTTAGATAGATATGGTTTCGATGAACACGGGATCAAAATTTAAGTAATACTTAAATTATCTAACCACTGAGGATAAACGAGTTACCATTGCAATGTTGTATTGAATTTGTCTCAAAGGACTTGTAATCGTACTCATCCCCGTTACGAACGTGCAAGTATAAAGAACAACATTTTGGTAATATATGTATATGTATATGTCTGCATTGAAAACGAGGATTTAACTCAGCCTACAATTTCCTTTTTCGGAATGCAAAGAATTGAAAGAAAGGGAAACCAATGAAAAGTATTTTCTTCAACAAGGAAGTATGTGTATTATATAAAGATAATGTTAAGGACTTTTACCTATACTCATTACAACAACATTATACACAGCAGTATGTGGAGAAACTATGTCCAAACAAAAATAAAAATAAACACATTGTTATATTTTTGCCTATATATAACAGTTATAACATTTGTGTAAGAGGGAAGATTTACAAAGTTCACACGTTTAAAGAGTCTGATTTTTATTTCCAATCTCACTTCTTTTCCTTTGATTCCACAGACGGCTGGAGCTGAGTGAAGAAGATTATTTGAGGATAAAGTATCCTACCAGGATATGACGCATGTCGCTTCATTTTATTGAGTGGGAGAGTTTTTGTATCTTCCAATATCCCATTTTAGCCTTAAGATATGTACAGAAAGTTTAAGAGTTGGGCCCGATAGCTTTCAATCACATGCCTAGCTTAAGCTCCTTCCCCTTCAACACGAATCAACCTAATAAATCTGGGGCAAAGGATATGGTAGCTGCTAAAAATGGCAAATCTCAGCAATGTTGCTGGCAAAGTAGCTATCCCGTGAAAAAGGATCAGTTCTAAAGCAAAGATACAAAGAAAAAAATACTGCTTACCTCGGACTCGATGAAATGTTGGAGTGGAATCTTTCTCAAACAGTGAAGCATTTCTGATGGTGGTTTCAGCGGACACTTGCTTTTATCCGCAAATTGCTTTGCCAGGTCCCGGCCATTTGACAGACCCGATACTAGAGGGGACAATGCTGAACCAGACATCAAAATTACTCGGTGAAATAAGAGTCCTAAAAGAGGATGAAGATATGGAGAAATGTTGATAATGTTGAGTTAGGGGCAACCAGAGAAAAAGGGAGGTTCCGTATCGCATTCACAAAATTTCATTGAACGTGTGGGAAGTACAAAGGGAGTTACGAAGGATAATCCAGATGGGTCAAGTCGGTAATTTTAAAGCGAAAGACATGTAAAAAGGCATGTTGTATGCGTAGTACGTAAGGAGAACGTAGAAGATGTTGATTCAGCAGTTGTTGTAATAGCGTCAATTGAATAGAATTTAAAAGACAACGATGCAGAAAAAGGCACATGGTCAAAAGAGTTCATGTAATACAATGAAATTATACATTTTTGTCAATGTTTAGGCAAAATTTTCCCAAAAATATTATTGTCCAAGTCCCATTATTGTTGTTTCCAACCAGATTCCAGGGTCGAGTGATCACGGTCATTCAGTTGAAGGATGTTGATTAGTGAAGCAGTCAGATATGATTTTTTTGCATTTGGAGTATTGCATGATATTCAGCGTACGAGCATCATGGTTGATTCCATAGGATGGTCGTTGTCGTCGTCGTAAGGACAAACATGAAAAAGAAAGCAAGTAAACATATCCATTTTAGAGTTTCTCCTATGATCATAATGATTTTCGATTTGCACAAATTTCAAAGCTTGCTGGATGAACTAAATTGGTAAAACAAACTGTATCTAATATCACAATTTTTATGTCAATTGATTGCTGAACTCTACATGAGGCGACCCTATAACACTTTATAAGTAAACTTGCTTCTTACTTGGAACGCCTCCAACAGCTACAGCTAGCCCTGCTTTATTTTTTGTGTTAGCCTTTGTGTGATTTGGAAATTACTTTTCGTGAGAACGAAAAAATGTCAACAAATATTATAACAGGCAGTGTAAATTAGTAATTGAAGTAGTTACATTTGAATGATTAGCCTGTTTTTCTCCAACTGAGCTTTAAGTAAGGTTAATATATAGAGCAAAACTACACACACGTTACAGTGATGTGATAATTGCTTATGATGAGAGCAATTTTGAGCTACAGTTATTGTTATAGGAGGAGAAAGCATCGCGTACATTTTAGTGTACTCTTGCATGACTCCTAGTAAAACACAAATGAGCAACAGTCCAAGCAAAGCCGTTTCTTACATTTTATAGTAACATTTAGTGTAGCATGGTTTAATAATTACAAGAGCAGACGAGTAATAAGAAGTTTGCTGAAAACACTGTAAGCAAATATTATATACATATTTCACCAGTTTATTGCATATTTTAGCGTGTAGAAGGCTAAAAATTAAGGATGCGTTTTTGAGCGTTGAACAGAAAGATACAAGCAATACTGCAAACTACAATGTTTACAGACCTGTGTTTTATTATGAAAGTATTTTTGGCTTATAGGACCGTATTATATTTGTCTATTGTAGAGAAACATGATAATTATTACGACGCACGTTCATACTTCTTGCTAAGCAAGTCCATGTGACGTTCGAACTATTAAAAAACCAGTCAAATGCACTAGGCGTAGACAGACTAGACCCAGCAGGTGAAATTCTTTGTGTTATGCAAAGAAGTACTAACATGAAGTTCCTGTACCGTTATAGGCCATAAAAAACAACATACTAAAACAAAATCTTCGTGTATAGCTACAGATTCACGTACACACAAGTCCAACAAACCTAAATGGAAAGCACCAAACATCGCATCTACACAATTCGGAAGGCTGCTTTCTCTTTCTCCCTTGTCAAATTATATGAGCCATATAAAATTGAAGCAACACAGGCACCAAATCTAAACACAAACCACATTATGGAGCAGTTTCAAGTTCGCAAGGCTGCAGAAACCCCTAATGTTCAATTTTTATGTAGAAATTAACTAGATCCCAATGAGAAGAGCGTATAATATTGGGTAACTACATGTTTCAGGCATTATGAGAAAAGAAAGAATTTAAGCATACAGACATGTGTACACACACGACGTAGATGTGGTAATGCCGCATCAGCGAGCCCAACTAAAGGAGCTGTTATCGTTAGAAAAGGAAATTACACTGCTCGTTACGACATCTCACTACTGATTATGCTGACTCTGCCGATTAGATATACCTATAGATATAGAATGTGTGTCGAGTAACTAGCGCATACACCTAATAAAGATGATTATTATTATTCCTGAAACCTTACACACTACAGCAACAATGTACAGAGATACATAATATAACGGCTCTCTAAGTATATATTTAAATAAAAACTATGATGTACGCACGCCACAAGGCACAGTTTTCGACTATATCATAATGGTTTTCTGTTTATTGTATATTTAAGTTGCCTTTTGCTATCATGCGTTTTTTTTTTCTTTTCGCGTTGAGAGTGGCAATAAACAACTTGCAAAGAACGAAAGTGAAAGCTTGGGATATCCTCACACAGAACACATTACTCCTGCAAGATCGAGCCAGACACGTTGTATATTTGATGCTGTAAATAAGTAACGCACACACACACACGAGAGACCAGAGAGAAAATTATGTGTGTTGAGTGGTGAGAGTGTGGAGGCAGTAACAAAACCAGAAGACCTAGCACAATTCTGATGGGATCTACAGCTTTCAAATACACACGAAATTCAAGAATTCTGGGAACAAGGTACTGTATCTGCAGCTTTCTAAAAAGTTGATGTTTTACAACATACATGTTTTCACTAATCACAATCACTAATGATTCAGTTTACAGTGGGGAGTAGAAAATGGAGAATGTTGACTTGCAAGCATGCCGCTACCAATGTACACAAATATTTGCAAACTAACAAGTATTCTTACACTGCTGGAAAAGAGAAACGTGTCGACTGTCGACACGCAGAAAAACTCAAATATTACTTGTTTCCGCTGCCTCGGCAATTTTCATCTTTTTGAGTTTCATCATCACGCTGATGTAAATGTGAATACATAATGCATGGGTTCAGAGTATAAGTCGAAAACATGGTTTTTGTCCGGGAGGAAAGTGCAGGTGTTCCGTTGAAAAAATGCAATGCCAAAAAGTAAAATGCACGCATTCGTGGTATTGCAGTTTCAACTTTGGAAACACAAACACACAAGTACGTGTTATGTCCAGTCAACCACAGAGTAGACTTTTTTGAAAGCTCATTTTTAAAAAGTTGTGGTATGAAAACGCAGCATCTTGATATCCAATTGAATATCATTAGTCCATCGGCCAATGCAAACCCGGATGTATTGTACTACACAAATCCCGCTGTGATATTCGAACATTTTCCGCATTGTCTCTATACCCAACAGTGAGCTGTAAGTGTATAATAAGAGTGCATTATAATGATTTTCGTGCTTATGTATATGCTGTGTTTTCATATTCAGATTCATACATTATGCATTCTTAGTACCATCGGCAAGTACAAGGATATGTTGCAGCTTCTTGTTGACAGCTTCCGTGTTTTTGACAAAATCCAATATGCAAAAATATTGCATATATTCTCACATTTCTCACTCAAAAATGTTCATGTAGTATCATGTACAGAGTAAATTCTATGTATATGCAGGATGTATATTGGATAAATTCAGGAAAATATATGGTACTACTGTAACTGTGACTTTTAAATCCAGTTCAACCGGCACATTTACCAGTTCTCCTTACTCGGTTGTCTTTAGTAAAGATTCTTGCGTACCTTTGCCAAGAGAACATACAGATTTTTGTAAGGCCATGTAGTCTCCGTTATGCCTTTGCATGATATGCTAAACATACTACTATCTCTCAATCTCAATACTTTTGCCAAGGCAAAGGGTTTAAACACTCATCGTTTCCTAAGACTTTCAAGCGTGTATTGGTGACTGACAGCTTTCTCCTCTGTTGGTTTCATCTTCGTTTTTATGCCCAACTGCTAGCACAATAGGAAACCAAGTCGCTGCCATTATTGTTACACTGGAATAGAACTCCTGTTGTCATTTTGAATCACATCTATTCCCTTTCTTTGTTTCCCTCTATTCAAGCCTGCCAAGGACGTGAGATGGACGTATGTGCAAAACTGGAAGAAGTTGAGGCAGCGGAAAACACAAGAAGGCAAATTTTACTGGCGTATTTATATATTGTTAAGAAACAAGCGATAAGGTATTTTTTGATAGTTACTCTACCTTTGTTTGCGTATAAAATTCCTGCCTACACATACAGGTAGGCTCAGAGTATTATACCAGCCTTCGATGCTTCTTTGAACATTGCCGATTCTTTAGGTTGTATCTTCGCTCATGACTAATCCTTATCAGACAGGAAGATGATAGAAATGCATAGACTACATATTTTTGTTAGAAATTGCCAAAGTTGCTTGTCGCTTCAGTCGGATAGATGGATGAAAAATCTGAAAGTCTCAGGAGAAACTTTTTTTTATTTTGTCTGGGTTTCCCTCCATGTCCTTACACGTGCTCTTCTCATCTTTTTATATTCTGTTCACTCACACAATGAACACAAGAATAAAGAAAAGAAGCATGAACGACAACTTATAGAAAAGCTGTAATATGGAGGTTGGGATACAACAACATGGCCAAAGAGTACATGAAGTAGTGCTGATATCACTACCCAAGAAGTCCTTATGCGTTTTCTTTCTTTCTTCTTAAAAAAGCATCCAATTTCGGAGTAAACAGACCAGAAGAATTGTGCCATGCTTAGATAGACATGCTCATATATATGACTGTAATCTTGGGACAGGATACCGCATCTGCCATTTCTTGCGCATTGTAGGAAAATACTTTTAGTCGGTAAAAGCATCGTCAATACTACAGAAGGATATTCTTATTCCATTTTAGAATAAGATGGAATAAGAAGACTGTCGTGTGGAAGGAAGCGCGAGGTTTATTCTTCGTGTATGTATGTAATATAACACCACGAGACCAATCCAAAACATTTATGCATATGTAAAAATACCGAGTAAATCTGGGCATATGCGCCCAAGCAAAAAGCCTACGCATTCCCTTTGCTCTTCTCCTGATGTTAAGTGAGCATGTAAAAGGAAAATAGCAATAGTTATCATCATCGAATGTAAGCACTCACTTTTCTCGTACTGTGTACTTTAACTCTGCATTATGTAATATGCGTTCTGCTCCAGGAAAATGGTAAGGTTGAGAGGTACAGCTAAATTTGGAAATGGTAAAGTCTCATTCTTTGACTCTGACTAGTGAGTAAAGACGCAATGTTATGAGTGAGTGCACATGTCCATAAAGTGGATTTAAATCTCATCAAACTCGTCGAGATGAAAAGGCCAGAAGGAAAGAAAAAGACTAAGCAAAAAGACATGATGGGGTGTGAGCAAAAGTACCATCAATGCATTCTTCATTTTCTCCCTGCAAAAATACCCATTCAGCTTCTCCGCTACCGCCACCCAACCAAGGAAGATAAATAGAGAAGGAAGGTGGAAGCTTGTGTATTTAGAAGCCTAACTCTGTGCCAAACTAGCAAACCGATATTGTTGCCAATGAATTTTCCTCATTTACGAAACATTGAAAATGGTTACTAACGACGGAATTTTCAGGTTGTTGACAAACCGATTTACATGTATTCAAATGGGAAGCTGTTTGGCACAGCATTTTTACACTGTTCCACCTTCCATATCTATTTATCTTCCTTGCACCCAACAAACGACTGCATCTCTAAGTAAATATACATATTTTTATCAAACAAATGAAATACACGTAAGAGTCATAATATTGGAATTGGAAAGCAAGCTTATCTTTGTGGATGCGTAAACTTAATTCCTTTCTCGAGAAACGTTTTTTGCATGCTTACATGTTGCATTTATAGCAGATTTTAGTTAGACTTTTGGAAGAAGAAAATACCGCATTTATATTTTTAAACGTTATTTCCCCACTAAAATAGTCTATTTTACTTAGCACCTGAAGCAGTTCGGCTGCTTTAATACTGTTGGTGAAAACAGACAGACGCAGAGTTTGAAGATAAAATAGACAGCGTTTCTGTTTTCATGCATGATAAAACGAAATATTATGCTATTTCGTGTTAGAGAAAAGTGATATGAAGGTATGATATTTAGATTTTATTTGAAGCGACTCGACTTGATGCACATACAGTGGCACACAGATGAAGGATTCATATGTGAAGAAACAGTTTAACGTTAACAGTCATAATAGCTAACCAGAAGTTGTAGTAAAAACAGTAGGAAATATGTTGTGTAGGCTGCTTGTTGGTGGAAATGACAGAGAGAAAGCGAGTTGGAGTTTATCACTCACTTTGAAATGTCACAGGAAATGACGGTATGTTTAAAAGGATTTTCCACGTGGGTTGAAATACGTGCCAAAATGCGACTGAACATGGATACAAAGCACGACAACGGGGCATGAGACGATAGAAGTAGGATTGTTTACGGTACGTAAATAAAAGGAAGAGAAATCTGGTCATTTATATGTTTATGCGAGCATGTCTCGTTTTTCTCGAAAACGTTAGCAAGAAGTGTGAATTTGCAGTTACATCAACAGATCAACAGACAAAGCAAGCGTGTGATGTTTGTCAGTTTCGCACAGAAGAGCGGGTCCGTGAAGGATGAGAGCGGAGAGCAATTTTAGTTTGTTTTTTTGAATTATATGGAAATTTTCATCTCCTTTTCAGTGTAAAAATATATGAGTTTTGCTGCTTGCTATGTTTTTGCACATGGTAAACACTTCCAGGAAATATTAGTGACTCTTTGCTGTTGTTGTTAGGTATCACCAATTTACATACGAGACTGTCAAATATCCTGTAAAAACTATTACTATAAAGTGGGCTTATGCCCAGCTCTAGGCTATAGGATATTGCTACACAATACTCGTGCGTTGAATGCAACTATTTAAATTTTGTATGTTTATTCATTGCTAAAGTTTCACAATTCACAGCTATTTTGGGCCTAACTAATCTAATAATCTAAAAGTATCTTAAGATTTTAGGTTTTATATGCATATATATTGTACAAATATGAGAATTGACTTCGTACCACTTATTCCTTAAGACTGATTTTTGATATTTCAAAGTTTGTAGGTATTTACACCAAATTATTTAAGAAAGCGTTCCAAATACGCTTTACAATACAGTGGACAATGATTACCTATATCATTGTTGCGGTAGCATGTGAAACGTACGTCCACCGAAGAGATTCCAGTTAAGTAAAGTACTTTTGTTTCGTTTAGAAGTTTTGTAATAGTGAAGCTCTGCGTAACCATTTGAAATTTGACTAAACGTCGAAAAATACAATCTCCGGGTGGTAGGGTATTGTTTTTTTATTATTATTTTAGATTATTTTTTTGCTAATATGCAAATGAATTATTAGTATACTACCTGCAAGCATGAAAAGGAAGTATTTAATGCAAGAATTCTTTTCTGTTGTCTGTAAACAATACTTACACTACCAGTGGACAGACGTTTCGGCGAAATGAATTTGGCAATTTTTCCGTTCATTTTCGTGTCAACGTCAACTTTTTCTGTTCACAAACTACAGAATCTTGGATTGGATTTACAACTTGCGTGTGCACTTGGATGTGTGTGTATGGCTAGAAGAACACTTCAAAACATAGACCTATATGTCTTTTTATGGAATCAATTCGAAAGAGAGTTGTTCATCTTATAACAGATTTCATAAACCTTTTATCTAAACTTTCATAATGATTACAACCCGCTTTGTGCTCGTTCCTACATACCTGTTTGGAAAACCTTTTAGATGACAGTTTTCAATATCTCTCTTTTTGTTGGAATGTAGTCCTTTCTATTCTTTCTTTTTTCCTCAAAAGAAGCTCAATCTTTTTGTCTGTTTTACGGCAACCATTCAAAGACACCACATGGTTAGCACAGCTTACAAACAAATAAAGAAAATAAGAAGAAATGAATGAAGATTCCAAAGAAAACGTCTTTGAAATGAGTGAACTTTTTTCTTTAGCTCTTTTGGTAGGATAAGCTCAACAACAACAGCGCAGAAAAATATCAAATACGTTGTGGCAAAGAGATGAACAAAAACATCAGGGGATAAGGAGAAAGGAATGGGACGTCTGACGGTCCAGCCTTTTATCTGTACAATAACACTGTAGGTATATATGGAAAATCTCTGCAAAATGAATATATTTGTCTGTTTTGTGCTATGTAGTATACAGCAAAAGTTTATGTAAATTCAGTGATTTCTAGCAAGGATAATAGACAACGTACCTGCTGTAATGTATGCACGATGCATCTTCATAACAGCGTCGTCGTATACACGTGTGATGTCTTGCCATGTCTGAATCTCATACACACAGCCACAGGCCAACCTTACATCATTTTTCAAAACTCAATTGAGTTTTGACAGAGCATTCAACCTTTTCCACTTCCCATGCGCCCTTTATATTTTTGTAAAACGAAATAGAAAAATTCGGTGAAATCCTCACAAGGCATGCACGCACGTACTTTGCTTTGTGGAGACAGGCGCACAGGGAAAGATTTTTGTCCAGACGTGTGTTTTACATTTTTCCTTGAATATCTATACATACATAATATAGGTATAAAGTTTTCAGCTGAGAGATCATGCAGGTGAAAGGTACGTTTTCTGCTTATGATGGAAATTGGTAGTTCGGGGTAAACGGGACAAACATGAAGACTGTGCGATTTCCATTTCCCTTTTGAGGAAACCGATCTGTAGATACATGGTAGAACATAGCAGTAACTCATTGTCAACAAAACAGATTTATGGATGACGACGATTGTGCCATGTTTTCTTACCTTGACACCACTTCTCAATGGGAAATGAGGTAGGGCGAGGGAAGGTATTTTTGTAGCACGCATTCTTTTACTTCCATGTGTCGCAACCGTTGTAGTCAGTTTGCAAAGGCCGGAAATTTAATTTAAGGTTTTTTAAAAACATTTTTCTCCTAGAGAAACTAGCAACTAGCTCATGCCAGTGGGGAATCAATCAATAAACTTTTCAGATAATCCTTCTGTTATTAAGATCCAAAAGCTAGGTGGGGGCCCAAAAGTTTTATTCAATATTGTATGAAAAATAACTTTTGCCTGATCCCTCATTCGTTCCTTCCTAAAGCAACATTACTGTATGGCGCGTTCTTAATTTCCTGTTACACTTCCAGGACTCTCACCTGATAGTTATATTAGTTTGTGGAAGGTCTTGTAACCTACGAAAACATGTAGAGCGTTTTCGACATTTTAGGGCATTTGTTAGTGAAATTCAATAGTTTGCTCAGTTTCAGTTGGGAAAATGGATTAGCTACCAATACCACTAACACACACATGAAAATTCAATTACGCGTTTTATGCATTCTGCAAACTATTGCAGCAGTCAAAGGGAGAAATATGGGTTGTTGCATTAACCAGCATCTGTTAGTTTTCTTTAAGCTCTATTCCATCAAATGAATCATGCATTTTTGGTTGGAAGAGAGGAAAAAGAAAAGAAGAAGAAGGAAAGCTTTCATTTCCAAGATAAACTTTCGCCCTTAAACCAACTTACTTTTTTCCCTCCTTCTCTTCTCTCACATCTCTATTTAAGTAAGCCAGCACGTCATAGTATGCATACTCGTGGAACGGGTAAATCATTATTATTATTACTATATATCTGTAGTCCTAAAAACTAAAGAGTTTCTTTCTTGTAAAAGAAAGACCATAAAACTCTGACCTCAGAAAAAGAAAAGTCTTCTTGCCTGTTTCCTCTTTGCTCAAAGAAAACTAGGATATTGTTGATGGCGATGGTAGCGGCGGGGCGAACTTTTCTCTTTCTAGGAATAATATACAAATTTAGCAAATATATACACATATATATGTGAAAGTATAAGTTTTTTCTGGCAGGATATGTGAATTGTATATACATGCACACAAGTAGGCTAACAGAGCCTTCCTCCTGCTAGAATCAATATTTGGCAAAGAAGTTTCTGCACGACTCTCTTAACTCCACTAATCTAAGAAAAGGAAAGTACCTACCATACAAGTAGACAAATATTGTATTTAGTAGAGAGGCTTTTTACGGGATGCATATGCGAAAATGTGATGAAGAAAAAGGGCCTAGGAAAGGAAGTTTATTCTTGGACTGCACATGGACAACCACTACCATTTCATTCCAGTCTAGTTGTATGCATACTTTTTTTCTTTTGAAGGAAGCGGGTCTTTCACTACGGACAACTCGCATGGTTTGTCTGAGAAAGTGGAGAAACGTAGCAGTACATTAATATTATGTCTTTTCAATGGTTCATGGGTATAAGGCAAGTGTATAAATAAAAACGAACGTGATTGTGACCAGTTCGCCTAATCTACTATTTTCACTATCATCCGTTGTCGCTGCACATGAACACAAAAGTGCCTAATATTTAAATGCTTATATCACATAAAATTCCTGCCTCGTTAGACACGCTATGGACTATACGGCCTAAACAACTACCGGTTGTGGTGATGGTAGAAGTAAAACAGTCAGTGTACTATAGAGATAACGCTCAAATATAATGGAAACAGAAAAAGGCCTAGCCTAATACTAGAGCAATGGAAGGGTTTGATGCTGGACCACAGTGAAAGTTTTTTTGTTATTGTTATTCCCTTTTATCTATGCGTTTTGCTGTTCGTAAATGTTTTCGTGTCCGGCTTTGCTCCTTCCACTACTTCCATTTCCTATGCATATTATCGCGTGATGTAACGATAGTGGAATATTATGCAACATTGTTTTTCCATAAAGTTCATCTATATTATCGTATATAAGCGCTTCCTGCTGACTCAGCGACGTATAGCCAACTGCATATCTCAACTAAATGGCTCTACTGAGATGTTCGTTTTACGTGGAATCAATTGAAATGCGGAATAACATAGACATAAACCCTTAAAAATGTAGAATATTTCTATTTTTCTACATTCTTCCTGCTCATGGTCACAGCAGGAACTTTTCGGGTGCGTTTTAAACAAAACTTTCCCTCTACACAATATAATAGATATACACTCGTATTTTCTACCTTTATACCCTCGCAAATTTTGGAGCCGGCAACAAGAATTATCAAAACCACCCCCCGCATTTGAGAAGTAGGTTTTGGGATGAACTAACTTCCAAATTGCATGCTACTTATTGCTCTCTCCTCTAGCATCTCACTTCGTTTTGCTTTGTTTCTCGGCCCTGAGCATTGCAGCAGCAGTGCGAGATTGACTATTACTACACTTGGAATTTAACTCTTTCGGGTACATAAACATCGTCCTCGTAAGGAAAGTTGGAGGAACTCGTCTGTTTGTAACTTAATTACGTCTTGGTGAAATCAAATTATCAGCCTGTCTGAGCTCCGGAAGTATGTTTTACTTGCAAGCTTCCGAATTGGCTTCATACGCGCGCTAAACCAACATTTTCGCTTTTTTGGGTCCAGGCCGATGACCATGATGATATAAACAGGTACAACCAGGGAAAAAACATCCATACACATCAAAAGGCGTACCTACCACGTAGTTTAATCTTTTTGGTTGAAAAGGAGGTGGTAGAACGCAAAGTTACTCAACAACCACGGTAGAGCTGGAGTAGGAATCATACAACTATGTATGCGTCTACCACGAACAACTACCTATGTAAAATTGCCCCTTCCTTGGTTCTTTTTCTCTTTTCGCTTTCTCTTTCTCTCTTGTACTTTTTTCCTTTCTTCCTTGTACATTATCCTTGTCGGATACGAAAAAGTTTTAAAAGTGGCTGGGAGATGGAAAAGTGGAAACTACAAGAAAACATGACCACCTACGCCATATCTTCCCTACTGTCACAAGAGGAATAAAAGCGAAATGGTAGTTCTGGATTAGGAAATCCTTTAAAATTCCATCCTCGTTGCAAGTTTCACAACGGAAAATGTATATGCAGCGATGTGCGTGTGTGCTGTTGTACTAGTTGTATGCGAGTCTGGTTGGTCTGCTTGCACGCGTGTTGTTGCTTACTACGTCTTACATAAATACTGCTTGCAACACTGTCATATCGCTTTGCTTCACTCGCATTTTTTATCCTAAATCTCACGTTTTTATCTACTTTTTACTGTCCCTGTCTAGTCATCCTCATCGCCTTGACTTCTTTTGAAAGCCACCATCAACAGTTTGTATGTAAATATGCCATTTCCTTCTTTGGACATTCTTATTTAAATCTTTAAACAAGCAGACATGAACGCAAAAATAAGGCTGCTACCAAACAGAGGCAAAATAATTTGAAGCCGGAGTAGCAACAATCACCATAATTTTTAAGGATACAAAAATGTTATGTGTACATACAAAGTTTTAGAATTGGACACATAGAATACTATTTCTTTGGCGTTGTCTTATACACATGATCTTTCCAGTCTACGTATTATACCCAAATTGTTTTTTTTGCTAGCGCTTTCGTGCTTCTTGGAAGCTGCACAAGCGACATACGTTCAATGATGAAAAAAGAAAACACCAGTAGGTCTGAGACTTTGGTAAAAATGTAAATAGTCTTTTGTCTTGGTAATAGTACGGGAAAATACAGATAAGTTTATCCTTTCTTTTGAGCTGAGACTTGACAACGATGCATTGCATTATTGCATTACAATGCTGCGCTTGTGTTACGAGTAAACTGTGAATTGAAGGTGTTGAGCATGTATTACGTGCTTTTACTAAGACAAAACTCATGCTTCCTAGCAGAGTTGATAAATATTTCCTTTCCATAAGTCTTGTATGCAAATGAAGTAAAATGACCACCGCTACCACACTTTTACATAGTGTAGTAGTATTTTTGCAACTGGACTTGAATATGCTGCTAACTATTAAACGTAAAATATAAGCTTTTAATCTGGTTCTTTGTCTATGTGTTGTACATGGATTGCCACATTTCCAGAACGACTGCAGTCTTATAGCTACGTTATCTTTGAACGGGGAAAATAGAAAAACATTGTCGAGACTTTTTTATGCTCAACTGTAATAGGTTGGAGATTGTTCCTATTTTGGAAGCTAACAAGTTCATAACGTGAAAGTACCTTCTAAGGAAAAGAAAAACATGGATGCATGTATTCGTTTGAACTATCTCTCCATCTCCTACAAGAAAACACTTTCTTTTTGAGTGAGATATTTCTTTTTGGCATGAAAAGAGATTTTTTCAAGTTGACTTTTGTTAATTTTGCTGTGAAAGTGCCGGTATGAAAAAGTTAACATTTGCATTGCATACGAAGCATGCTAAAAAGCATAAATACCGAGCCAAGGACCGACAACACTTTACACTTTTAACAAGAAAAGCTTAGCTTTGTGAGTTTTGTAAATATACAAGCTTACTTGTTGTTGATTGTATGTACGGCAGAAAATACAGAAAATGTAAGTGAACGAGTTCATCGCATACAGACACAAATGCAATAAGAAAAGTCATGATAAGTCTTGAATTTAACGAGACGATGATGAAGTAACAAAATAGGCTAACTCGGAAACAAGGAAAGCGGAAAAAGTTTCTTGTATATTTATTCCCTAAGGAGGTTTTAAAGATGAACTCTGTACCGTAGATTGAAACGTTGCATTTCACAGTTTGTCTCTTCTAAAATTTCTTTGCTTTCAGATTTTTCATGTGTGACGGGCATGGTAAGGCATCGTTAGTACTTCCATACCAGAAACACTAAAAAGGAGAATGTTATTAATGTTGTTTTGCATATATACTTTTTACTGTTGCTGCTTGAGGGAAGCTCCAGCAGTAATGTCTAAATTATTATGCAAATCTAGAGTACCAGAACCAGAACATTTCTGTAACATCTTCTCATTAAGGTCTGATGGAATTGACAGTGCGGTGTAACTATGTGAGTGCAGTAATGTACTAAAATAAAATCCTCTATCACAGTTTCAATTTATGTGAAACTTCCGCCTTTAGATATCAAGCAAAGAATATTTTATACAACGCGTAATAAGAAAGAGGAAGTAAATAATAATAGCAATACGGAAGTAGTTAGATGGGGAGTGAAAAGGGCGTTTTCAATTGTCATATAGGCACGGATGCAGTACACTATTCGAGGTCTGAGTGTCAGAGTCGAGGCATATTAGGCTTGTATACTCTCACTGGCAGAGTGGCAGCATCAATTTTGCGTGGGTTGTTTTATTTTGTATCCAAGGTAGGTAGAGAACGCATTAACTGCTCACCACAAACTTAGGTGTCTTCACCAAAACTGAGCAGGGAGGACGGGACGGGTGAAATGGTTTGTTTTAGATGTTATAAGTCTCACGCCATACTTGAGTATCTAGGTATTTATACACTTGAAACGAAGACAACATCGTAGAAATGTTATGTCTTTCATTCACTTACTCAGGAGCAGAGCTAGCGAAGCGTTTTACTATGCTGTAGAAAAGCCTCCTCGTGTCATCATCATCCATTGTCAAGCGTCATAGAGCACAGAACAGTTTTCATTTTTGGACACATTTGTTAAGGCACATCTCGTTAGCTCCGATTACGTTATATTACATTACTTTAGATAGACAACAACAACGTCAGTAACGACAACGAAGACGATGATAGTGTTCGACGGTGTGGCTGAATGCTGGGCTATTCCTCGAGCAGAAAACACTGCAACTGGCGTGCGATGAAATGTATGAAGCCGACGACTTTGAGTGGTGGCTGCTGAGTACCTTTGTACCTTGTGCGCATTTTTACAAATATAAGTGTAAGCAGTGTGTGTAGACCTCAGTAATGACAACAACAACGACGAGAACGGAACGTCGTAACATAATAAAAGTAAAAGTAAGCATCTACTTTACTCATTCACTATAAACTAACAACAATGGGAATATATCTATAAGAATTGAATGTTCTAATGGATTGTAAAGTACACAAGAACTCTATATATGAAGAAGTAGGTATGTACGAAACATCATCATCAGCCCAGCACCATCCGTTCATCTGTTTAAATTTTTTGTATACTTTACTACTTTTGTGCAGCATTCTCTTATATAATGGAAACTCTTATGTAGAAAGTAAGCATACAATCTATATGTGCGATTCCCCGATGCACATCATCAAAAAAAGTCCCCTTTTGGCAATTTTGTATTTTGCTTGAAAAAATTTTCTCCCACAGAGAAAATATGTATGTGTATGTACATGCTCGCTCAGAAAAGTAGGTATGTTAAGTTGAAAAAAGCAAGCAAGAAAATACACTTTTATCTTATTTCTCTTTCTTCCTTAACGATTTTCTTACCATACCATGCCATCAGTGAGATTACCCCCAAAAAATTTTAGCTCTGACCAAATTACATCCACATCTTCTGCCTCCTTGCTCACTTTAACGGTTCCTTTCTTCCCGAGAATATTTCCCTGTTTGTGACTAGTAGGTATATACCTATTCTTCATCTCCTTCAAAGGTTTCATGTATTTTTGTAAAACTTGTAGAAGGGTAAGGGTTTTATTATATGGCGTGGCTCTTGGCATCGTCTCTATATGACATTTTGGGAAGATTGGAGCGTCATCGTCACTTCATAATCTTGATGAGACTGCCTAATGCTCTGTGCAATCTAATAGAAAGTACTTTGTCGAGGATCCAAAAATGGTTTGATTGTGTCGTATTTGCTGTCGTAAAATACTATGGTGTTGTTGCATCCCTGTCATTTTGAGTATCAATTTGTAAGTATTTGATTAATTAATCAGAACAGTAAATACATTCTTTCTTACAAACTATGGATGCTCAGTTATCATACGAGTGATGACTTTATTATCCAAGACGAAATATGTAAGCCAAATATCACGACATTCGTCCATTGACATCATGGTTTTAAAGCCAGTACAAAGATATTTTTATTAACTAACTTCCAATACGATATTTTTAGATTTATAATTCCTACACTGATTCTTCAGGTTTTGAAGGTAGATTATAGAATCCAAAACAGAGTACAGAGTATATCTACATGATCAACGGATTCCTACTTTACTTTGCTTTTACTATCAGCGATAAGATTCTGTGTAGTACACATTGCTTACATTGTACTAAGGAAAAAATGTTTTTATGTTTGCACAAAATTTATCACCAGAGTTTCCTTCAAAACATACGACAGGAAGTTGGGATGAATGCCGCTTTGTAAGTACTCATGCATTTAAACCAACAACCTGCAACAAAGCTACATAGAACTATATAACCTGTACATACTCCGTCTTACCATTTACCATTCCTTTGCATCCATACATAAATATTCATTCCCTACACAAATGCAGCAATGAATTTCACAACTACATTTGTTTGGACAATATTATAGTACTTTCATGCCAAAAATGAAGGAGGTCCTACTTTTTCAGTTATTACTTTCATTTCGACTACATCCTAGATAAACAAGCAAACTTGTTCCTGATGAGGAAGGAAGCAGTGTACCTATCCCCGCTAAAAAGTTATACTCTAAGCAAAAAGAACACTGGGTAGTTTAACTCGCTGTCCCTCTTCACAAACACCACTAAATCTACCTTGATGGGAATATATTTTCTGTGCTCAGTAGTAATTCATGTCGTCAGATCGAAAGAAAGCCTCTGGATACAGATAAATGAGAGCAAAGAAAGAAAGAAAAAATGTGCTGGCTTCCTTTTCCCCAAGTTTTTTGTCTCATTCTGTGCACAAAGTATATCTACCACTATCACCACCACACTTGCACATGGAAATTCAATCTGCACATAACCTCACAACCCATTATCAAAGAGAAGAGAAAAACTACATTTTGTATAGTTATAATAACATTTCCACTTCTCCCACGAGAAAACCGTTTTCTTCCACTTTGACCAACTCTTATACATTTAGATATTTTGGTGCTGGTGGCACGCAATATATACCTGTTGTGTTGTTGTAGTCTTCTTGGTATCGCAGACCAGATGAATTTAAGAATCCGCATGACGTTAGACCCAGTTCTTCCGCCAAAGGAATACTGTAAGTTGAATTTGAATCAAGCTTATGCATACACAATATGGTGAAACATATCATGCTTCTATTTTTTAAATAGGGGAGCACGCTGAAGTTAACTGTCTCAGAAGCTGAGAAATGTTCACTCAACCCGTTTTCCTCCCAGTGAGCAATACTTTACAACAACACGTTTGTCTTAAAATATATTATATTATATAATATATTTTTTAAATTTTACTCAGTATAGTACATATTCCTCTTAAACTTTATTTGGAGTAAAAGCATATCGGTGTCTGCTAAAAAGAAATAAATATTTAGGTTAACTGAAACTGTAAAATATGCAGGTATTCAAAGTTGGGTGGCTCTATGGTCAATATAGTATATTGTTGATTCCAACTACCTAGGTATTGTAAAGTTATATGTCCTATGCTCATGAAAGATACTTTAAGGAATATTATGTTGTAGCAGAAAAATCAACATTTTCGGTGTTGTTCATAGTAAACATGGAAAAGGAAGAGTTCTCACCACAACTCATCAGAATGTCTTCCAAGAACTTGTATTTCGATGTTCACACTGTAGTTTGTGGGAAAACAGTAAACATCAACTATCATCAACTGCCAGCATCCTTTATAAATAGATTCATTTTGAATGGCTTCTGGTAGTATGGAATCCTGTCACTTGTGTCTATTATTTTGTACTTTCTACCACTGAGATCTCTTGTGCTTATTCCTTTCCCGAGCCTCCGGCTAAACTGTGTGATGATGATGTGATACACTTTGTTTATTCTTTTAGAAATATTTACAAGAGGATCAGTAGGAGCTCCTCATATTACCCTTCCCGTGGTTTTTTTGTCTCCAGCGTCTTGAGGTTTTGCGTGGTAATGTTATTATGCCATTTAAGGAAGTGTATAAATGAATAGAATCATTACTTTCTCGCCATAAAAAGAAGGATGTGCCAGTGTGCCCTCACATTATGTAACATAATATATAAGCTTGCAACTAACGATGAAAATGTATACATTTTAGGTTAAACAACGCATTTAAAGAAATTGTGTGGCTCATTTGCGTGTGGTTATGCATAACAGTAAATAGAAAGTATGTGAGCACGAGTTTCTGGCATCTATTATTAGAAGCTGGCATATTTTTCTACTCCCATACCAATGTTGTTCTTCATAACATATTACAGTCCTCCTTCCCTCTGTGTGCAACATCCTCATCAGAATTTAAAACACAAACTCACGTTTTCTGAAAAATCCTGATGAAAAGTCCTCGTAAATTTTCACTGTCTAGAAGACAGAAGAAAAGTACCAGAAAGAAAATGTTGAGATTTTCGTGAAACTCCAAACTACTGCTATATGTTTCGCTTCTACTACATGACAATTTTCTACGTCATATCATCCACTAGTATATCCACAAGTAGGCCCAATGACTACGACGATGTGTGAGTGTGGTTCACGTGATGGTAAATGGAATCGTTTCTACACTTTTCTCTATGCATATGAACAGTGCAAATATAAGGATGCGCTAGTACACATTACGTGCTAAGGTACTTTGGCCACTACTAACTGCGCTGCAAAAAAAATATCCGACGAAACTGCCTATTTTTCTTTCTGGATGTGGTGCTGCAGCATTTGTGTAGGTATCTCGTTCCAATTTTGCATACCATTAACAATTTCGGTACTACCGCGTCTTGCAATCCAGCCGAGAGAAAATAATGCCTCACTATATAAGCACGTCATGTATGTATGACTATTCTGTGTTTGCATATAACTCTTTTTTATTTTGTATTTAGGATTTGTTTAAACAATAAATGACCCGATTTTATTCCTCTCTACTAAGAAACTCTACTCGCCCGCTGCATGCCTAATTTATGTCATATAGTCAAGTTATACACGTTCATTCTAGGTATAATGTCATACTAAAGTATTTCGAATTTAAATGAATCCAACCAAAGCAATGCTGAATTTGGCGTTCCTACAGCTTCCTCAAAGTTTTGATGCAGTCTTCTTGCGACCATTTCCCGAATACTGAAAGTGGTAGTTATACAATAGGCATTGTCATTTTAAGAGGATAGAAATGAACTCACTGCTTATGCTTGTGTTTCGCAATCGAGAGGGATACAAGCATAACTAGCTGTGAACGAGTGAGGCTGAGGGACACAAAATTCTCCAACTACTACAACTACTCCACCAACACTTCTCTTTGTCGCCTCTTTATTATGCAAAGCAAGTGCGATCCTTATACCTCCCAAATGCATATTAATCTCTATAGCCTTCAACCAAAAAGAAATAAATCTGAATGATAGCAAGAGCGCACAGGGCACACACTTTATAAAGGATAATGCCTAACGGCAGTGTGAACTGTGTGTAATACGTACAAATGCCTTATATGAACTCCAGAAGAAAGCAGTCAGATGGATAAAATGAATATCAAGTTTCCCTCGAAAGATGATGATAGTATGGTGGTAGTGGTGTGGCATGATGGCATTCTCTTTGGTATATGAATCTACATATTAGAGATCTCTAACTCTTCTTTCCAGCATTTTATCCCGATAATATAATGATAAAGATAATAATAATATAATGCATTGCAGTTTCCAGTGTTGGTTTATTCAATGGCATGACTTTCCGTTAGTTCTCAACCTTCAATATTGTGTTTTCCAAGTCGACAGCTCTAAAATACACACTTGAGGCAGTACATCTACTTCAGTTCTTAGTATATCATCATCATCCATGTGTTTGTTATAGGTCATAAGCCTTGCAAAGCCCTTGTAATGCAGAAGCAGGAACAATCTCTCCAATGCTGCAACTATGCGAGTCAATATGTATGTGGTGGTGATATATTTTATACTTTGCTTCACAGACTGTGTCAAAGCGACAACTTTACACTTGCACTGCTCTACAAGCGTGTGCAACATTGTGCTTTCTCTCAGTTAGCGAAATGGTATTTCTGTAGTACCTACATCAAAAGAACAAATATCGCGAGTCAAGATGATAGCGGCAAAAAGCCTAGCACTTGATGCTTTTGCTGTTGTGAAGAGAATATTCATCTGCAGATACACTTTCCAAGAAGGCGAGGGGAAATGCGATGCATCAAAAGATTGAAACGCATAGAATATTATTGTGCTCCCCTTTCCCCTCTGTAAGATTGCTCATGTCGCTTGCCACCGTTCACATTAGTCGATGTCAACCTCTCTCAACTACTTAGTTTAAATAAAGAGAATTACTTCATTTCTTTCGCCGTTGTGTCGCCCTTTACATCATTATTTTGACGGCGAAAGAAATGACACAGGATAATGCTATCCACACACAATTCGTTCATACACTTGTTCTCGTCTCCTTCAGCATATAGTAGGCGCTTCTTGTTCAATATAATTTTTGTCCATGTTATAAAACGAGCTATGGGAAGAGTTCAAAGAAACGTACTCGTCACATCTCAATGTGTCATAATAAGTTCGCCGAACCTCATGTCTACTTTGGGCACCCCAATCAATGCACGACACAACTGGTTAAAATTACAAAAGTGAAAGTCGGGAGCTAATAAAACGTACGCTGTGAATGAATTCCGTTCAAACGTATAATATATTCTACTCTACAATGCCCAGAAATATTATATTTGCCTTATATTTACCCGGAGAAAACTGAGACACAGGACAAAAGTCAATAACGGTGAAAGCGTTGATGTAGTACATTTTGTGTTCTTTGAGCAAGGGAGTATGAGTTCTCCTGTCGTAACCCAGCAATATTTACTCTAGTTTGAATGAATGATTTTGTGCATACACCCGGCAACCATAGATCATGGAAACGTAAAATCTGCAAAAGTCAAAAGTTGTTGGAATTATACATGCTACCATAAACTTAATTTAATGTCATTACATGGAAGGGCATATAAATGTTGGTTT
>CM056168.1:17235158-17294325 GCA_029691765.1 Entomobrya proxima
CTTTAGCGCATACCTCAATTCTATTAAGTAAACACAGGAAAATGTTAAGTGTGTTTGGTACGGATCGGCTTCGAATCCAGAAAATAAAACCACGCTGCGAAGCTTTTTAAGTATGCGCATAAACACCTCTTTCTTCAGCGGCAGGCATGAATCTTCGCAAAAGTTGTTAGGTAGTCGTAATTTTCTGCTTCACAACGTTATAAGTTGTAAAGTTAGATGTGTGTGTCCCATTTGTTACTTCCTTCAAATTCTTTATGTGGTGTGAGCCTTGAGTGCTTCTTCATCATATTTACACAAAAAGACTTTTTGTGTAGTGTGCAAGTAAGCACAATTTATACACTCATCGCTCATCATATAAAATTCATAATCCATCTATTTTCAGTCATTCCAGATGAACTCAAGCCACCCATACTGTTCAAGGGAAATGATGAATTGTGTTTCCCATAGTGTAACCCTTTCACTATAAAATATGTACGTTTCGTTTCTAGTCAGCCCATACAGTGTTTTTAAAATTATTAATGGACTCTACATACATATATGTACGGTAAAGTTGGGCGCTTCCCGGTGCTGCTTATGCACTCATACAAAAAAACACCAGTGAGTTGAAAACAAGTAAGCAGTTAGACTTTCTCTGCATTCAAATTTTTATACATATAGGGCTACCATGTGTATTTTATTTTGGTAAGGACAGTATGCTTTTTGAACCATTCAAAATGGCACAAATAAGTACTGTCCTTCCATTTCCTTAAAACTGTTACTTATTGCTAATTCTTTTTGAATCTCAGCAGTCTTTTTTTATAAAAAGTATTCAGGTAAAGATAGCAAATGTCTAAAAAATGCTCCGACATCACCGTCTTGTAGCTTAAATCTGAGCGTAAACCATACTATTTTTTTTTGACTTATGTTGATGCCGTTACGCAAATTGTAATTTTCTTGATGGCTGTCCCAAATTTCCATTCCACGCAATTTGCATACGGCAATCCTATTCTACTTGTAAAAATTCATTTTCTTTTACACTTGCCACTTTGACATTTCTAGCTTAGATATCAATAAAGTTGCAGTTCGGTATGGATTTCAAGTGAACTTTGAACTTGATAGCCGTGACAACACGTTAAGTATATTGTGATTTGTTAATTTTTAATCTACGTTAGCGAACAATTTCTTTTTTGTTAACAACTGACCTATACGTATCTCATTCTCATCTGCTTTGGTTAAACTGGTCAAATTATGGTTACGATCTGTTTAAAAATGCCTCTAGCCCCGTAGGAAAAGTGTCTACGTTTAATTCAGACTGAGAAACGAGTTCCTTTATCAAAAAGTCGACTGTGTTAGTGACAAGGATCAGTGACAGCGATGTAAACGTACAATCTGCAATGCCACTTTTTCTTATTGCTAATAGTGGATGGTAACAAATTAGTAAAATCATTTGGAAACTGCTGAAGACACAAAACCTGTGTCATTTCAAGCGCATCGGTCTAAACTCCTGTAACCGAAATCTTTCGCTCCAATTAGTGCAACTCGCAGTGACCTTGAAATAGCTGCCAAGGAAGGTTTATTTGCTATCATCCAGTCGTTCATGATCAAAGTTTTCTATCTATGGGACTGCACTTCGAAAATAATCAAGAAAAGTTTTCGATAAGAAGTTTTCTCTGTGCAACGCACCAAATGTGAAGCTATTGCCGTAAACGTTCTTTTCCTGCGAAAATTGAAAAGCTTAAAGAATGACCTATAAGTCATATTGAGTTTGTGAATATTTACGTTGAGCTGTTCAAATACAAAGCAATTAAATTAATGCCAGTTGTTTTGCGTTATTATCAGATCCACAGTGGTGTAGTCATAAAAGCTTTTATTTTTTTTGATACACTAATTACCTGGAGAGACGTCAGATATAATGTTAGCATAAATTAAAGGAAACTTTAGTAAAAATTTAGTATATCAGAAAAAGTAATAGGTTGTGCGCGAATAATGCAAATGTTAATTTGTGGAGGCGTTAATCTCTAGCAGGAATAATTAAATTTTGTATCAGTAAGCTAAACAATCTTTAGTTAAAAAGGATATCATAGGCGTAGCGCTGCACGCTGACAAAGTTATACATAATTTCTATAAATGCAGCAAAATGACACACTGCCCCACCCCCCACATTTCGATTTGAGTCTTGATACTTAGAAACAATATACAATCTGTTTCTAATTTTTTACTGTTAGGAAGAGAAACGTTAAATGTATTTTGTGAATTTGTAAATGTTCAGTTCAAAGTACTCTTGTCAAGTAGGTACAAACACGATGGCTTTCCCTTCAGGACCAGCTTTTACGACGTGCTTCACAAGCTATTTGATGAAGCATTAAAATCGTATTTTTGTCACATCAGCAGATAGTCAATGCAAAAGTATTAAAAAGATTTTTTGATTACCCAAGGGTAGAATTATTTATATGTTGGTTTTTACAAAGCCAAATATACGTTTTTCAACAAGCTATTTTAAAAATTGAAAGCCAAAAATGTTTCAGCAATCGAAACTGTAAATGTTTATAAAAACTTAATAGATTCATTAATGCCTTCGTAAGAATATGAATTTTTCAAGGGGATTACAAACTAAATCAGTTTATTATAAACTAAAAGATTATGTTGATATCTTCTGAAAGGTGTTTTTTGAAAGACATTGCCTAACTTTTATGAAGCAGCGATAGAATAATTTACAAAATTGGGGGTATCCATTAGATCGTGCTTATTAAATTCATTGATAGCACTCTAGGAAACTCCAAAATGGACGATATAGAAAATTCTTTTACTTTGCGTAAGGGAAGAGGTGTAATTGTCAGGAAACTTTAATTGACGAATTACGCATCAGTAAGCAGTTCTTCGTTGACAAGTCGATTTTAGAACTTGGAACAATACGACAAAAGTATTAGTGATAGGTTGGACTGTTATGTTTTCCCCATTTTCGGAAACAACATATTGGATATGCCAATTTCTTGAAAAATCATTTCATATTGCTTTTCTTTACCTGGATCTAATGCGCTGCTAGTTAGAGCGGAGTGTTCCGCTTAGTAAATACTTCCTGGAGTGACGTGGAAACAATTCGAAACTTATCAGTTGAAACTTTGCACGCTTGTAGCTTGTATTAAAATTTTAATAGCGTTCGTTCTCTAAGAAAAGTGGTCGTGGAACAGAGATTGCTGTACGTTTTACGAAAATTCTGAAGAAAAGCAATGACTATTCTTTAGGAAAATCATTCAAAGCAAAAAATACACCACATAAACACGGTAAGTATATATACTTTTTCGGTTTTCGTCAACCGTACTTCTTTTTCATGAAAAGTAAATGGTAGCCCTATACATATAACGTCCTTCAGGCACGTTTCATTGCACCTGAAGCAAGCAAAAAGCAGTTGTAATAATAAAAATCTTGAGAGGCCGTTTATAAAACGAAGGCGAAAATACCACGATATCAGGAACTATTATCAAAGAAATATCTGGGCCATGAGGTTCTTTTATTGCCACGACCGACGGCATTCCATCAGGTAGCATTTTCCTACATTTTACGCTTTCTGCATATTCCTCGTTTTACGTGTACCTGCTTAAAATACATTCATAATATAATCCCAATAACACCAAACCACCACCGTTCTTTTGGAAAAAGGTAAAAAGGGATAAAAAGTCAAACCGTCATAGTACTCTTGAACTGAACTGAATTCGTCTTCTCTGTTTCTCGAGTATAGCGGATTTTCCATTCTCTGGACTTTTATGTAACATTCTGACTACACAGCACTCGAGCACTCACACAAGATTCCAAAAGAGAGGCAGACAAGAAGAAAAGAGGAAATAAAGGTTTAAAATATTCAACCTCACCAGCCCAACGAACCGTGATTTGAGCCCAATCGATCCATTTTGCTCACGATCTTCCGTTCTTGATACTGTTCAAATATTAGGATACGAGATGAAAGAGTTTTCCTTTTTGCTATAATATCCTATCTGGCGGTGGTTCGTTGGTTGGCGGCGGTGATATGCCAAAAAATTGCTGTTACACTAAACATAATGGGATATATGTATTTATGTATACCTTCCAGTTACAAAACATATTTCGGGAACAATCTAATATTATTCTTCTAGGCAGTGGTTTCTTTTTGGATTGAGGCGTATGTTCTATAACACAACTAAACTGTGTATTAACAATAAACTGTGTATAGATACCTTAATTCTCTTTTGTATCCTCATGATGTACTGTACATAGAAGTAAAAATATATATCAAATTCTGAAATGGATAATCTTTACTCAAGAAACATATAAACTTTAGAAAAAGAAACAGTCAAACATGATGTCGTTCAATTTTTCTTGGATTTTAAAAGAAAGGTCGCATTTGTTTCATACAGGTCGGATAGCAAATAAAGCACAATAAGCACATTGAATTTTTTGAGCGGTAAAAGAAAACTCGATCAAAGGAATGCCGCACGTAGGCGTCAATAGTAATGGTGATGACGATGATAAAAGTAGTTTTAGTTTTAATGAAATGGAAAGCGAAAGAGCGAAAGTTAAAAGGAGCAAAGGGAGCAATAAAGTATGTTTTCCCAAAGAGTATAAACTAGTACTAGTGGCACTCAGTCGGATTAATGCCAGTTTGTTGTTGCCAAAACAGAGCGTTAACCCGGGCGCTGATGTGTGCGTGAGAAAAGTGCATGACACGCTGGCGGTCATGTTTATTTTGACAGAACAGCAGGCAGGGAGGAGAAAGAAGTTATCATAATTTCTTCATCTCCTTTTACTTTATCCCACTTTAATGCATGGGCAAAGAGGATGAGGAGGGAAGTCAACTAAAGTTGGAGGAAAATTGATGCCTACACAAGTTGAATGAAGAAAATCATCGCTCATTGTTAACTTGTCACGTGAAATTGTAAAACACAAACAAATAATACAGTAAAGAAAGAAAAGAGCTCGAAGCAAGTGTATTACACGACATTATTTGAGTGCAAACATGCAAGGCAGCGTGGTTAGAACTTGAAAATAGCTTCTATTTATACGTTATGTACGTAATAAAACTTTAATTTTCTAATCCAATCTCTTTTGTAGTGAGGAATTGACTTTTGTGCACAAACAATAACTCGAAAAGTCACAAGCATGTGAAACTTGTTTTCAGACGGAGTGAAAAGTTACACCTTTTGTACTTTTTTCTCGCACTCTGCTGCCAGCATCAGTTTATGGAAAAGCAACAACGTTTTCACTTCTTCAATCCCTCTGGTAATGCTGCAATTCAGATAGAGTGCTCAACTGTTTAGTGCAGTAAAACAGCAAAAGTACAGAGTAGGGAATGAAACAGACAAAAAAGTAGTAACAAAGCAGAAAGTTTTTTAGTCTTAGGAAAGGGAAAAAGGTACATGTTTACCTATCTATAAAACTTAGCTTAACTAAAGATCTATAAAACGAAACGTACAAGCATGAGAATGAAACAATAACCCATTTATGTAGAAATAAATGTGCAAATGCCAGCACATGCGTTTCGAATTTATTCTTTTGAATGAGCAGAATTTCAACTTTTAAGATGTGACATTTGAAAAAAACATACTTTGGTCGACAGTAGTGTTTTAAACATCTGAAACCCTTTTACCTTTCTTTGGTTGTACACTTGTGGTCAGTCAGTCTATATCTTTCGTTTTCGTCATGTGTTTTGTCTAACGAATTTAAAATTTCAAGAGATGCAGTATGGTAAAATGTATTGTGGGTAAAAGTTTAATAAAGTAAATGATACATAATTTTATGTACGAATTTTTTAAATGTTAAAACAAATACCAAAGAAATTTTAAAACGCCAACACAAATTAAATCTTTAAACTGAAAAGTGAGCTTTATGGTATACAACTTTTCTAAAGATTACTGAATGATTTTTAAATGCATGCTTGCGATATGAGGAACCGTAAACAGAGATTTTAAATTAAAAATTCGAGGGTTCAGTCTCTCAGTGCATTTATGGTAAAACTTATATTTTTGCAAAAGCACTCTGACTAAGAAAAAAACGTGTCCTAGCAGAAAAAAGTGGTAGCCGCATGAATAAGTATAGATACAAGGATACGCATAGATTCAGAGAAACAGGAGTGAAAGCAAGAAGGAAAACTGAGAAAGTAAAAGAATGAGAATCAAATAATCGATATGAACTGGAACGAAGCCATACCAAGTTATACCCTGCCTTTCCTTCCTTTTGCCCTGGCCTGGTCTCTTTCCATACGACAATTTCCATTAAACTAGAGTAGTGCCGTAAAACCGAGAGACTGGTATCAAAAAAGAAACAGAAAGAAAGGGCGCGAGAGATTTTAGCTGTACATGGAATGTTGTGGTAGCTTCAGCTGAAGCAAAAGTAAAGTCTCGGAAACGGAACTTGGTAAAGCAGAAAAAAGAAAAGCCGAGCCTGAACTAAGACTTTTTGCACGAAGAAAAGAATGAACCTAGGCAGGAGGCAGAATGTACATTCAACGTCACAACCATCAGCACATTTATGAACAATGTACATAATGTAAACCCGGAGTTATAACTCACAAGTAAGTACTCAGATAGTGGTACTAAGGATTTCAAGAAATGTCTATTTTATTTTTGCAGCCTCTTCACAAGAAGAGAGGAATAAAGTATTGCATCGTCTTATTTGGCCTTACTACAAAAAGAAACGTAGAACGCACTCCTTCTTTATATTACTGCTTGTTTCCACTCTTCAAGAGCATTAGTATACCATTTTCCTTTGTACAATACATTCATTCTTTTTTACAATTTTTATACTAATATGTATTTCAGTATGTATCAGCAAAAAATAGAAAAGAAGAGGAAGTTGTAGCTCGCATTGCAACGTACTACCACTTTTATAATGCATATTGTTTGTTTTCGTAGGGCATAGTTACTCTTTCTTCAAGTGTGAAATGAAAGCGCGAAAATGGCTAAAGAGAGTAGAGAGAAATAGATGTTTGAAGAATATATAGATAGTCTTGTATACTGGAATACTGAACCGCGGGTTAGTAAGATGGAATACGAAAGCAAACAGTAACACTACTTCCTTCAATTAAAATTTTTTGAGGGAGTTCACTAAGGACTACTGGATATAAATAAACTCACGTAGAGAAAATGTATCATGTGTTTGGAGGAAAATCTCGTATGAGAGCACGAAAGTGTAACCCAATTAATATACATTTTGTTACTTTGTACTTTTGTGAATTTATTGTACCAGTTTCAACATTTCTCCAGTTTGTAATGTACCAAAGATAATAAACACTGAAAGTTTACACATTTAGTACACTTTTAAAGCTTGGAAATTGGGGATGGCAACAAAAACACAATATATTCTTATAATCACTATCAGGAGATTTACCTCTTGAATGGTAATTGTGAAAGGTTTCGCCATTTTGTTAAGAGTTTCCATTTAGAATTCTAATTGAATATGCATTAATGTATTGTACGGAGAAATCGCTAGTTAAAGTCTCATGTTCTGAGTGTAAGATGAAGGAAACTTATTACTAAAGACGCGTACGCAAAACCCCCAATTCTATCAATACTTTCAATGCTTCCTTACAACTCTTTTCCTTTCCCGTAATTCTAATGGGATTTGCCAAAATAAGCATAGGAAAGAAAGTTCGAGATGACTATTTTTACACTGTCTACAAATGAAACATATCTAATTTAATTCTCAGACAATTATAATGTTTCTGTCACCCACCGAATGATGTCAAATGTCAACTCAAAAGAGCGTGTGTCTCTCACCTTTATGCGATGATGAGGAAAAACTGATTTGATACCTATTTGTATAATATTGCTTTGATATATATTATCATCAAGTTACTTTTCTGATTTACTTTCATTAGTTTTTTAGCTGACATTCCTCCTTGCTTTACAACCTTCCTTTACAGAGCTGCTCATGTACTCAACTTGTAATCAGTCCCTTATTGTCACATTGTCCTATATTATATAGGATGTGTACTGTACAAAGTGATTACTCTGTGTGCCTGGGGGATTAGCGACAATTCTGAAACATGTTTTACCGCTCCAACGCCCCCTCCACTTTTATTACTTTTCCTCGCTTCACTGACCTCCTGCAATCTGTTCTAGTGATCATTCACTCACAACAAGCACATCTGACACTCATCGAGGACAACCTTAACAGTGCCAAAATATAATATATATAGAAGCTCATACGTGTGTAAGCATTAAGCATATGTGTCCACTGAAAATAAGAACATCATCATCCCATTTACAACGCACTGATTCTTCTCACTCACAATACAGAAAGTATTGTATGGGATTCAGTTTTCTTTTGTCACAAATGATCGTTTAATGATTAATAAACATGCTAATCATGTAATTAAGCTTGCCGATAACCAAAAGTCGATTCGGAAAAAAGTGTTCACAGGTTGAACAAATGATATTGAATTTTAACAAATTGATTTCAGATTGGTCAAAACAAGATTTAGCATGCTACATGTTCTTTGGTATTCACTAACACTCACATTTAAATAAACAACTATAACTAGCGCCGGTCGTTTATTTTATTAAGTAGACCTTCAGTTTTAGTCATGCCATTGATAATCCAGTTAAAAGATTACATTTAAAGTATCAGTTACTTTAGCATTGTACGTCAAGGATGATAGAGATTGGTTGTGCCATTTAGTTCATATGAGACTAAAACTCCCTGAAGGTTTGCTGTCATAGTAAAGTGCTCTTGTCAAAACACTATGAAGTGGCTTACAAGTATTTCATCCGTAGGCAACAAAGTCAAATTTGATAAAACTGACTATTCCTATACAACACAATATGAAAATCGACTAGCAACGTAGAAAAGATTTGAAAGATGTTGTAGAATGGGATTGGTTTACCGTTCTTGTCGGAAGTAGCTTAACATAACGACATGAAGCGCACAATAAAATAAGACCGGTTACTACTTTCAAAGAGGGTTTTGGAGTTAACAACGCTAATTTTGCGACGCGTCCGAAATAATGACGCCTCACCACGCTCAATTTTTTCCTTCGTAAAATCGGCCGCGAGGGTAGGAGTACAAGTACACTGTAAAAACTGTTCACCTGACGCATGTCATTAAACATTCAGTGAAAGTTTCACTGGCATCTTACACTACTATGTATTATAAGATGGTATAACTTTTCGATTTCAAAAGGAAGTTCTTTCCCCGGTATGGGGTTGCAAATTTTTGACGATTGATTGATAAAAAAACGATTGATACCTCAATTGTACCGGCATCAACCAGCCAGTAAGCCATCGACGATTAATTATAGAAAATCTAGTTTATTATATATTTGCAATATAAAATACATACACCTTGTAGATCGTGATGCTAATCTTATCAAACTTAGTATTATGCATCACTCTATTTAATTGAAGTATAACGACATAAACCGAGCTTGTCAAATGTAAAAATGCTAGGTCAATTTTTTTATTTTACAAAATGCATATAAACCTAGGTGTTACATAGGCCGACTAATAGGTTTTCCAATTTATGAGGGTAAATATATTATATTAAGTACTAACGAAATGCAATACTCACAATTATTCACAAATGCTTCTTGCAACAACGCTTTTTCTCTTACAATAAACTGTCCTATTTTTTCATCCTCATTTTGTTTTTATGAATATTGAAGGGGAAATGAAAACTAAAATAGGAAATGCAAAGAAGTGAATTGCATTTCTGGGAGATGAATTTCTTTCATGAATTTCCTGTATTAATTTTGGTACTACGTATCTTACGTGTTTCTTTACACTTTTAATTTACTTGTGCTACTCCCATTTTTAAAACTGCTACATTCGTTATTATATATGTATGTACCTGACTTAGCTGCTTGTATATTCATTGACGAATTTTAAGAATGACATTTCCAAGTATAAAGAAAGTACTCAAATATTTTGATCACTTTCACACGGCTAAAATTATTTCATGTGCTTGTACCGTTTGTTTACAACATGGTTCATTTTCTGTTCATGTTCCGAGTTACTAATAAATTGCTTAGGCTGATGTTTCTTTGCCGAAGTACAGTACATAAGTGTTTTCACCTTTGCGCAGCTAAGCCTACTTTGTACGGCCTATACTTTAAACATACTACAAGAAACCATTTCTCTTTTGAGCTAAATAATAATCAAAGTGCCATCGTGTATTCACATTTTTCTTGAAAAAAGTATAACAACAACTCCTATTGAAGCTCATTATCTTTGCGAATCCTTTTAAAGCCATTTTCTCGTTTTTCTCCCTCTTTTCATTGCGTCTCATTTTCTTTCCTCATGCCTTGTGCACAATACTTGCAAAGTCTTTCCTCAGAATCGCATCTCTAACGTCTGACTTGAATTCGTATTCACCAGGAGAGAGGCAAAAACGACGTTTCCATTTTCCTTTCCATTACTTACTGGTACTTCATATTCAATAGAGTAATTTCACAGAAACATCTTCATCTTCACAACTTCACAAGACAAAAGGGTTTGAATCGAGAATAGAGATAAATGTCTGTTCTGCGTTAGTTTGTTGGTTATAGTGAGATTTTCCGTAAGTTAAGACATTGCTCAAATATGTGCAAATAGGTATGTGCATGCATAATGCAAATACTTTAACCGAGCAAAAAACTAGTTCGACACAGCGTATACTTTATAATTTACAAATGTACACGTTGCATGTGGCTAAATTCTACTTTTCTATATTCCAAAATGGCCTACGTCTCCACGCTCTCTAAAGATAACATATACAACGACAACAAAAGATAGCGTGTCTACGCTTTTGGGTGTTTGAAGCAAGTAATGACATAATAATACAGAGTAAGATGTTCATCCTTTAGTAGCACGGGAATCCAGAGTAGCGGAGCGCAAAAAGTGAACAACTACTTGTTATGTGAGTGTGGATGACTAAGCAAAAAAGAATATGTACATTCACAACTCAGACGAACGTATATTCAAGGAATCAAGAAAAGAACGAATTCATTGAGAGAAAGCCAAAAAGACAAGCCTGAAAATAACAAAACTCCAACGCAAGAAAAGTTGTTACTTTTTTCATTTTCTCCCTATCCCTTTTAAAGGGGTTTCACATTGTCTGCTTTTACACGTTCTGTAGCTTGCCGTCGCCGTCCTATAGTCATCATCTCTGCTTTTTGTTGGCTGCAAAAAACACGAACCGTTTTTCATTCATTGATGTTGTTAAGATGTAGAAACGACTCTGAATAAACACGCTCTAAGATATACATACTTTACTACACCAATATGCATTGTACACATAGTTTCCAATTGTGTGATAGTCACTCACTAAAAACGTATTCCTTTTATGCACCAGCTACTTCAAACAAGACACGTAAAACATCCATAAAGAAAAAAAACCTTGCTCAAAAGTTTCTGGAAGATCTTGATGCACTAACAAAAACTCCCTTTTCTTCGTGTAATTATTATTATTACAAAATAGCAGTCTTCTTTAGTAGCATACGAACTTAAAAATATGATTATGTACTTGCATTTGTTGCATGTCACGAGTTTTAAACCTTTATAGCATCATCATCTATGACTATGAGTGGTTTTTGTAGCAGAGTCCATACTTTCGTTTGCTATATATCTTGTCTTGATGTAGACAATAGAAGCCGTCGTTGCGGTTTGTTCCTTATTTTCTTTACCCTTTGTTCACACATATAGTCTCCAACTTTTGTCTACTTTTAATAATGCTTAGCAGTTCAAACAGAGCAAGAAAATGTATAATGAAAGCTTTGCAAACTTATATGCATAGTATGAATAAAATCTGTTGAGCAGTGATTCATAACTCAACGAGAAGTTTAACCATCATCATCTACCTCATTATTAGCGTATAGTTTTCAAAGTATAATGAAAAGTTATACTTTATGCAAGCGGACACAAAAAGTATGAAGGATAAATAAGTTAAAAGTATAGAAACCAGCATTCGAATTCAATACGCAGAAATGTTTCAAGAAAGAAAAAAAGCATATACCAACAGACACGCAACTGATACGGAATGGAACGATTTAGTTGCAAGAAAGATGGGGAAAAACAGGAGGAGATAAGTAAGTATTTTGCTTGTTCGTTGTTAAGTAAGACGGAAAAAAGAAGAGACTCAAACGAAGGATGGTCTGGTTGTTAAGCTTCTAAGTATGTCAAATAAAAAGCCTAGTTTATTGTTTTTGCCCGCAGTATTCCTCTACTTTCACTTGACTACTTCTACTTGAAATGTCTTTTATACGATTTGCAGAAATATAGGCAAAATTCCATCAGAAATGCGCCGGAGATGAACAAGGGCAAAAGAGCTGTATGGAGAAATAAGAATAAGAAAAATAACAAGGAAGAGAAGAGGAGGGAGAGAGAAACAACAGGAGCATTGAGAAGAAGAATAAAGAGGGGCTTCTTTTATTAGTGAATGGAAAAATACATCGTATGCTGTGGTGGTGCTAGTTGAGCTACTCTGCACCATCGTCTCTCTCCCATTTTTCTCGTTTTGGTTTATGCACATTACAAACACACAATGGTGAAACCCATACAGAGAACACTTAAAGAAACTAGTAGTATGAAAGAAAGCAAAAATATTAATAGTGTATCTATACAGCTTTCACCAGCTTTTCCTGTTTTTCGGACACGGCCAGGGAAAACGAAGAAAAGGCAAACCACACCATTCACGAAACTACAGAGATAAACACTGAGCTATAAGCAGTGGTATGAACAATAAGCTTTCTCGTTCGCACATTCCACATAAGAATGAATGAAAATAAAAATAACGGTTATAATCATTGTGCGAAAAGCAAAAGAAAATAATGTAGTGTCGTTTGCCCGCCTATCCAAGCTCTCTACCTAGAATATGTACAATATGAGGGCGACTGGCTAGAAGAAAATGATTCCAAGAGTATGGCCTGCACGATTACCACTTACTACTACGCTTACACGCTTCTGGCCTACACGAAAAAGAGTGTGGATGGACGCTGCCTCGACTTTTCGGAGAGACTACCAGGCAAATAGAGCCTGTGAGTGCGCCAAGGAGTAAATAACTTTTTTGCTCTGCTCTGCCGTCTCCCCCCCTCTTCGTAAAAAACTTTTTGTATCTTGCACTTGTTATATGAAAGAAAACGTATTCTATAAAATATTTGAGAGGGTAATGCTCCGAGATGTTTTTTGCTATATCATGCTCTTAATATGAATGTTCATTATATGCTCACAGTGGAGCAATACGGTACCCGTAAACCCGACTTGGATAACTTTCTTCTCATCCTGTGTGCTACATTCACATTATACTACTTGTTTGAAAAAGTTGGAAGTTTTTGGCAATTGCAAAATCATGAAAGCCTGAGTATTCACCTAGCCAGTATTACGATTATAGTTTTTGAATTTAGATGTTGGTAGCGAGTTTGGTCACAAAGAAAATAAGCCAAAGAGAAATATTTATGACTTACTTGTTTACATTTTTCTCGTTTTTGTTGCGTATTACATAACACTTGCAAATACTTTTCTCAACATTTTGTAATCAAGAAAAATATTGCTCTTACCACTTACAGAACTTTATACATGAAACCAAAAACAAAACGTGGTTGTGGGCCAGAAGCAGGTGCGATTTAGCAAACAATGAATTCATTTCTAGCGTATATATTATACTTTCACTTCAAGTACAGACAATAATGCATAATTCCACTTGTAGTATGTATAATTTTGCTGTGGTTAATAGCTGTACTATTGCTGCCGGTTTCATAAGGTGTTATATCACTGTTGGTTCACTATTGATTTACGAAGAGACGATTAACCATTACAATTTTTCACTGGTCACGAACGACAGCTTACATTTTGAATTTTTCAAGTAATTACCAATGAATCACGTTTCATCAAGAGTGTTGTTTTTGCCTGTCATCGAGTGGAGGGCTTTGGCTGACAAACTGAAGGGTAGATTTACGTAAGACAAATCCATTATGAAGTAATGTCATCAAAGCCTAAGTTCGACAAAGAGCAATATATCTTTATTTATTTCTTATAAAAAACTGGTATGTGCATAAAGGCATAAAGTACTTGATCAAGACATAGTTTAATACTGAAGTGTTCTACCCATAAAACGTGTCTATAAGTCCATACAAGCAATTTTGCGGTTTCACCAAACTCTTATCCCCTACTTGTACAATCAGTCTGTTGTTTGCGCTAAAGATGCACTTTTATACTAAATTCCAATTTCAAGTGTGAAAACCCTTTTGGCAGGCAGCACAACCCGAGAGAAAAGTGAAAAGGCGAGCTCAAGCGACAATTCATATACTTGTGTACCTTTAAGAGCAATTGAATGATATTGGCATCAGAATTCCACTTTTAATCTACAGCAGTACTTTATACTTACTCTGTTTTCTTTCTACTTGTACACAATATATTACATACTATCTAATACATAGCACACATATCATAGCATATATAGCATACGACTACTTACATGAAAGCACCAAACTAGCTGAATCGCTTTGACTAAAAACAATTTCCTTGCTGTGCAATAAATATCCACGCCGTCGGATCCCCTTTGAATTTTATACCTGCTGCTGGCATGTCTCATTGAAAGTTTCACCATGTAATGGGATGTAGAAAGTAGAAAAGATCTTATTTTAAGTACCAAGTGTCTTTATTTTTGGCACCATCTCTGTCAACGAAATACTACCTATAATTGCTTATTGGGAATCGCCCACTCAAGAGAACATAAACTCACCAACGCACGAAATGGAGAACATAGTAGTCGAATTTTCTAGGAACAATACCAAAAGGCCAAACTAATTCCTTCTAGTTATAAATGACCCTTTGCATTTTATAGTGTGTGCATCCATTCCCTCATTCAACCGACTTTCTGTAACCTGGCGGAATTAGTTTTCAGACATATTTAGTGCTCAACATACCTTCATATGTACAGTATATTGTGTTAGCTGGTTGCTTTCTTGTTTTGCTCCTAATAAAATCTTGCAAGTTGAGCCGCCCCATCACACACTCCACAGTTCCATGCAAGTTAGCAGACGAAACCAGCAAGATTATATGGCCATCTCTCTTAGTATTGTCTGTGGCGAGTTTTGTAAGCAGGAAGTCACGGCTACAGCTACATGTGTAGCCCCCGAATCGTTTTAATATTACCGTATTACTATCACAGTTTGCCAAGAAGTAAGAACAAGTTGGAAATATTAGCAGAAACCAACCAAAAGCATATCACCCTTGGCTGCCAGCACATTTTATACGACTTTTCCTATACTCCATTCAATAGAATTCTCTTATTCCAGGTCTTACAAACTAAAGAAGATGAAGTAATATCTTTATCGGCTCACTTTTCGTTTGCCGAGAACATAGTAGAAAGTCAAATAAGACAGTAGGGGAAATGCTGGAATCTCAAAATATATTTATGGTAGCACAAATAGAATAGTGTTTATATTTATTTATACGTCTTGGGAGCTTTAGCAAGAGCATAATCGGCATCTTCTTCCAAAAGTTTGTCAAAAGGAAATACAAGCAATGCATCGTTCTTATCCCTAGTTTCTTTTATATCGATAATACCCCATCAGATTTATAGATCGAAAAAAACTACCTACACACTCTTCTTTTTGCAGGACAAAGTGAAAGCTGAAAATGCAACGGTGATGTGTATAAAGAGATACGGAACGTCAAAGAGAGCAAGCTTTCCTAGAGCGATTTTGTATGGCTTCACTCTTTCTGTGTACGATAGGAATAACAGCATTGATAAGAAATTTCATAAACCTGAGCACTTTTTGATATTACTGACTACTTTTGCTGCTTTTCTTTTACCATCATCCCAAAACTAACTAACCAACGATAATAACCACATGTATACGCCCGAACACATACTTTTGGTATAGCTGCTTGACTTGCATTTTAGTTTTGGATCGTTTGCCCTGTGGCAGACATGTTCCAATATGGAAAAGCGTGGTGGTACAAAAATACACACGTATGTTTATAAAAACCAATTTGGGTGTACCAGGAAAACTGCGTGGAAAGGAGCATGTATAGTTGTACAACTGCACGGATACAATAAATACTTACGTGCTGCATGCATGCTTTCACTTGCCAATGTAGACATGTGTACATATTTAGCCACATTGCATACACATGGCATGTTCTCATTTTCAGCCTCATTTCACTAGAGATTGGTTAGCTAAAGTAGATCGCTTTTTATTTATCCTTTCTATTATGTTGTAGTTCAACTGACATGGATGCAACTTTCACTGGGGATATGTTCTAAGGTACTTCAATACCATTTACTACCAATCTGTGAAATAATGATTAGAAGCCTTTTATTTTTGCTCTATACAATTACACCATGCTCTAGCATCATATTGTTCTTCCTTTCCCATCAAGTTGAAGGTTTGTCCGCACAGTAATTTGGGATTTTTGCCGAAACTATATTGTTGTTAGTGCCAATAGGCGGACTAGATTTTGTTATGGTAGAATTCCAGAAAGCAAAACCATTATAATAGTATAAACTTTATACTATAAAGATGCGTCCTTGCTTACTCATGTTAATATCCAATTTTGACCCACATATCGCTTCCAAAAGTACCTACTAAATACTAACAGTCTGTAGGGAACAGATTTTTTAAAAAATAAGTTGTATTCAGTATAATACATAGGCATATTATGCATACATATGTCCAAAATATTACAGGACAGCCGTCGTTCCAAATTGGGAACCGTTGGCATTATATAATAATATAACTCGGATAAATATAATAGAAGAAAAACGTGTACAGAAAATATTGATGCAAAAGTAGTGTGAAGCAACTGAGATATGGTTTTAGCTAGTACAATGTCACTAGTATTTTGTTTGTGTGTTTGAAAAAGAACAAATGTCAATATTGCCAACTATATAATACTTGTTTAATGCGCGGCATTATCTCATTGAACTTCTATTGATACAACACGTAGACCATCCAAATGTTGTCTAGAAAGCATACGTTCCGTCTAAGTTCAAATATAGCATTTATTATCGGAATAAAAAAGTTCATGAAACCAGAGCAGGATATTTTAGACTTTTGATATGTTTTTGAGTGTTTTGATATGATTCGTGCACATTACACATGGGCATCTATAAGTTTCCTATAATTCAGTAACCTATATGCCTTCTACCGTAAGCACTCTAGTACTGAACCATCAGTTGCTACTGATCTCAAAATCAAATTTTACACTTTCAAAAACTTTTCAAATTGCAGTAATAATATATTTATTTGTGCTGCATAGCATCATCAACTTTTGTTCAACCCTACAATGCGACTATTGACATTTTTGCGCTGTCACCATTACATCTGCATAATACATTTAATACTTTAGATTATTCTTTTCTCTAGTTAAGTTATATTCCAGTACCAGCACTATCATCCATGAATAATAGACGAAACTGCCAAAGTCAACTAACTATACAACACTATGCGAATCCGTTTAAAGAAAGGGTGACTGGCCACTGAGCTTTAGAGCTCTGACAATCATGTACGTTTTGGTTGTACGTGCTATCACGCACCCTTGTACACATTTCCTGAAGCAGATCCATATGAAAGGTTTGATTTCTTTTCATATTCGTTTATTTCGTTTTTACATATGAACTGTTGTAAATGGAATTTTACGACTGCATACTACGACTATCACTATTACTGTACTAGAATGTTTTATTCTTGGCCTGCTTAAAAGTTGTTTCGTCTTTGTCTGTCTTTATAATTTGTTGTTTTGCTGTATCAAAAGTATTTAACAATAAACCTTTGTAAAAGAATTATAATTAGGTAGCGCAGATTAGAAAGTCCAATTCGCAAGATTGACGATACGATGGAAGCTATTTTGGCGGAGTCTATTGAACCTTATTATCTCTAGCCTTCTTTCCTGCCCTTGTAGCTGCCTCAACTGGGGTTTTGAAACTTTCGGATGCTTTTACATACTTGAAAATGTGTAAGGCTTCTTCCCTAATCCATTAGCTACTCATATCGGAGAGCAATTTTTAAAAATTTAAACGGTTCGGGAGTTATCGTGCTTATCGGGAGGCAAATGGACAGACACATGGGAATGTTTGTAAATATGTTCACTACGTGAACCTAAATATGTAATGGTAGTTAAATTTATGCTAAGAATCGCCATTTTGATAATAAAGGGATGTCATTTACTTTACGAAAGATACCTTACGCAATAATATGTGTATTCAGGTGGTGCCCGTATTGACATATATCCACGTCGACGTACTAAATTATTAGCTTTTACTCGTTCTACGAGTTCGTTGTTGAACATGAATGTAATATATCGTAGATAAAATGCGTCATGTCAATGTAACCTACATACCCATTTCAGAGGTGAAAGAAAAGTAATATTCGTCCTCCTTCTGCTTTTCCAATTAGATGAATGGAGAGAAAACGAAAGAATGACATCTTTTGGCATATTGTTCTTCAAGCGTGCTTTGTCTTTGACACTTTTCCAGAGTGTGCATGAAAATTGGTATGCTCTAGCACGAAGAAATTACGCAAGAACTGTAATCATGATGATGGTTTGTGAACATTTTATCTATATACCTACATTCCATTAGTTATGCTGGCGAAGCACCCAGCATATAAATTCCATGTACGTAAAAGTGTCGTAACCGTAACGTAACACTATCTAGACTAAGGCACTTTGTGTACTAAACTGGTTACTAAGAATGTTTCCTCACACATTATAACTGCAAGTGTATAGCTGAGCTATACAGACGCTGTTCGATAATAATATCTGAATCGGATGTGCTAAAATTGCGTAACTAATATTTTACATACATTATAGGGGTGCCATTAAATATACCCATTTCTCTCTATTTCTCTGTTGTATTTTATTTGTGGAAAATTTTATGCGAAAATGCGCATAGGTACATACATCTATTAAATTCTGAGTACCTAAGTTTATTGAATTATTACCAAAATTTAATGTAAGTGTATGAATTCCTACTCCACCGAATTCTTGTAGTGTAGTAATTGAATATACCTTCCAGTTTTAGTACAAAAAATATTCCCTATCCTCATAGAATTTTTCTCTATTAATTTATATATTTTCTATTCATTTATTGTCATGACTATATACATTGTTCACAGTACGCCCGAAGCTAAAATTTTGTGCTCCGGTTTACTGTCCACTGTGAAAATAGATATTGCAATCTATACCACTCTTTGTGGTGTAAAGCTATTTCGCTGGATTCATATGCTTGTGTTACTACATCAAAAGAACCGCAGACCTGTGTGTAGTGTGTCTGTGGCTACCGTTCCTTTCTCTTTTCACCAAATTTACTACGTACTACCTGCAAAATACAGCATTACAATATTTTGCACTTGTACTTTTCCAGGGCAAAACCTATACATATCTACTTGAAGCTCCATTGCATTATTAGAAACTTCATTTGAAATCCAGGTAAAATATGGAATGAAGCACATTTTGGTTGCAGTAGTTCTACCTGTATGCTTGAACGTGCTTTCAAAACATGCAGAATATTATCTATTCTCTTGTAAATGCTATGAATGAATATATTGTCTATAAAACGGACTTTTATTTGTGTATGAAAGGTAAGCTTTACTACTAAGCATCTACACACATATTCCTTAACCCAGTTTTAATGTGTAATGGAACTATCCTGTAGCGAAATGAAGCAACGGCACGGGAAACATGAGTGACAGTGCAAGGAAAAGTAGAAAGCGCCCTTCATGGAAGCTATTACATGCAGTGTGCATGTCTTGGAGAAAAGAATGTATTGAGACGAAAATTAAGACTTTTAGTAAGATGAAAGGGAAGGACAAATGAGACAAGAGACAGAGCGTAGATGAGCCATCCCGGGGAAAGAAAACTAGTGGGATATGGTGGTGTGGTGTCTGTTGAAATCCTACCTTTCTCGGTTGGTAATTTTTAACGCATTTTACGAGTCTTCAGCTGCATAAGTGGCATTAGCAGCAGTCCAAAGAAATATTAATAGCAAGCTTATCCGTCATCATCGTCCCTGCTCCTGCTGCGGCTGCTGCTGCTGATGCCAGAAAAGGTTCCAGAGATGTGTCCTAGATTAGTTGCGACTACACAATTCATGGAGGGATGAATAAAAACTTAGGACTATGGCATTAGAGCTAGAGTTTCTCCTGGTGTGAGTACACGTCAGAATTTTGTAAAGTTTTCCTTTGTGAATACCAGCACACCAGTGCAGCGTTTAGTCCAATATACGAAAAGCATTCTTAGCACTTAACAGAACAGAAATTAGGTATCCAGAACATTAGATAGAAACTGTTGTGGGTGTGCGGATATTATAATCCTTTCTGGCAGCATATGAAACAGAAAATAATAACATGAGACTTTTGAAAGAGAACGAGTGAGAGAGAAAGGTAGAGTGTATGGACACAGGGTGTGATATGTGTGTGTAGCGGAAAGGCAGGTTGCTGTCATTAGGAAAAAGTCAGCAGAGAATAGTCGTCGTGAACGTGTGTAAGCCGAGTGCCAACTAAAGTCTGCAGCCGGCATTCCTTGTGCTGCCATTCTGGCTGCTTGCTGCCGCTACTTTTACTTTTTGATGATCATGATGATGGTGAAAGGTAGAAAAAGTATGAGTTCGCTTATTACACACTCACTCTCACTATATTATACGGACAGGAGATTCAACGTGGCAGCGGAGGCAGTGGTGGTGGATATTACTTCCTGGCAACATACTGAGTAGGTAGTCTATGTCTCAAGTGGGATCTTTTCCTTTATGCACGCTCAATGTGTTTATATAGCACTAGAGATAAGTAAACGTGAACCACTATCGGACAGAGTGATGTGTGAATAACTTGCAGGGAATTGATATGCATGTACGTAAAACTGAAGGTATATTTGTAATAATATGCCTACTAATGTAATAAGCGTAAGAGGCCAACGGGTAAGTACTGGATAGTAGCGAACTATATTTCGTTCTTGAAAAAGAAAATTCTTATCGGCTCATCTTGTCACGTTCCAAGCATGCTGATGATGATGGATCAATCCGATGACTTATCTCCAACGCTCGGATAATTTGTCAGTAACGTCTTCATGACGTCTCTCTTATTCTTTTCTCTCTCCTCTTGCACATACCTTCTGGCCGTATGAACTTGTTCACTCGCTTCAGTTGCGAAAGTCCAAGGAATTCCTGGCTCTATCTCCCTTTCTGCTCTGTCTTTCCCGTTTGACTACTTTGCTTCTTTTTCTGGAGTAACACTACTGCAGAGTAATCCTTCTTTTCCTGGGAACAATATGTAATATGGAAAGGAGGCATAAAAATTTTCCTGGAAACGGAGAGAAGCAAAAGTGGCAGGATAAAAGAGTTTGCATTTTCTTATGTAAGTCAGTAAGACAAAGATAAAAGAATATATGGTGCTCGGAGGAGAAGTAAAGCAGGGGGAGGAAAAAGTGGACTAATGTATTGTTTAATGCATGAAAAAACTTTTCTGGAATTTAGTAATCATCATCCTACAGCTTTTCCATCTGAAGGAATGGATTAGTAATACGTTTGCTGTGTTCCATTTTCCATGAGGAATTTACTTGGAACGCAGCTAACTAACTGGAAAATAGTTTAACCATCTGTAGTTAAATTGTTTCTTGTCATGTGCTCTGTGCTCAGTTCCAACATTGACTGTACAAAGAGTACACGTTGCGAGCAGCCCAACGCTAATACGTTATCCACCCAGTTGGCAAGAAAAGAAATTGATTCTGCATTAATAGGAAAGGGGTGTACCAAAGTTCTAAAATTACGGGGTAGATCGTGAAAACAATATTAGGCTATAGCAAGTGAGTCGTTTTATAGACTTTAGCAACATCGAAGATTATATCATGCTTATAAATCGAATCCACAGGCTGTCTAAATTAACCATATTGTAGATTTTCTTGATATCATTTAAACCATTTAATTAATTTTATACATGCAAAAAGAGTCGTATTCGTATAGTCTTGCATTCTACATTTTGAGCAGTTAAAATAAAATTGGTTGTAGATCCAGACAATGTATTGACATCTGTGAACTAAAACATTGTACAAACGCCAAACATTAGACTGACTGATACAAGTAGTGTAAGACACAAAATTCTCCACAAATTCGGAATAGAGAGAAAATAAAGTTTATTACTCATAAATTTACCATATTACCTCACCATCCCCACATACACAAGACAAGTCCTGACTGTATAAATTGAACCTTAAAAATTAGCAAGCAATGTTCGATGCCGTAAGGTGGAAGTATATATTATAATGTATCAAATTAATACTTGTCGTTGGTTCTGAAGTTCAGGTAAGCTTATACTAGTTGAAAGAAATAAAAATGAAAGCGAATTAAAAAAACAATAAAATCACGTTCGACGTTGCGCACACCAGCAATGCAATCTCTCATGCACTTTTTCTCATAGTTTGTATTTTGTATACATGTAATAATTATAAACCTCATTTTGATATACACAATCGAATAAAAAATATTACCAAAGAAATATCAGAAAACTGATATAGGCGGAAGTAATGAGACGAAAGACCATTCCATATGAAAGCGCATAAACATTTACACATGACCAGCTTGTGAATCCAGGCAAGTTTTTTTTACAAGACGCGACAAAGCATTAGAGCATAATAATAATTGTACTTAAATTCTTATTTGCTTTACTCGGTGGCTAAAAGTTAATGTGATAGACAATACGACAATAACTAAAGCCTTTGGGCTAACTCATTCATTTCCGTGACTTATTCTGAGGCGCGAAATATTTGAAATTTTCAAATAAAAAACGCGAACTTTGACCCGCCATAACTCCCGCGGCTCACAATTGATGCAGCTGAAAGTAAGCACATCTGAAAGAGGAGATCAAGTTGTGTAACCTCCCATACTTAGTTTTTGCATTTAGCGTGAGCGGAGCAAGTTATTGGTCTTTAAATTGTGAAGGTTTTGACTCGACACCCTAAAGGGACCAGTCAAAACCCTCCAGCACACAATTTTTAAAAAATTACATTTTACTTTTGCAAACCATATAAACTCAATTAATAACAATTTATGATAACTAAGTTGGCTACCAGAGTTAATTTATAATTACCTAAGTCGAAATTTATCAAATTAATTACCTAATTATCCTAAGTAATTTAATAAATAGTTATTATTGTTGACACTATTGTTAGTAGAAATTGTTATTTATTGAGTTTATATAGTTTTATGTTGTAAGGTTTCATATTCTGACAATTTTTTATCCTGCGTGCCGGAGGTTTGGAAAAACAAACTACTCATTTATTACCATGGTAATGAATATCCCTCCCTATTTTCTCGATTGTTTCTTTCGTGTGTCTAAAAATCGGCCTCCGTTCCACAAATGATAAAGTAGTGAATAAAGTGAGTGCAATATTAGATATTATTATGCAGAGTGTTATTAGGTATGTATTGCATGGTGACTTAAATACTAACGCATGGTGTAACGCCGTGTGCTTCCCCGTGTATGTTTTTATGGTGGCTTCCTTCGTATTTCGTCTCCTCCTTATGGTCATGGATCGTTGAATGAATGAATGATGTCCTAAATTGTTCTTCTGTAACGAACTTTGTGACTCTGACAATGAAGATGGAAGACCATTTATAAGAGCGACGCTCTTTTATACGACGAAAATGCAGCAAAAAAAGAATGAGGCAAAGACGAAAAGCTGATATATAAGATTGTCTGACTTGATGCATGATGGCTCTTTTCTACGGCATTTTAAGCTCCCAGCTCTTCTCTCTCGCTTTACTTTTCTTTTTTCCCCGAGCCCGCTTTTCAAGCTTTTATTTCGTATTACTACTAGTACACAACTACTCCTATTATTTGTTCCAGTCAACTTTAGCTAACAGCTTATATGTTTGCTCGTCGTTCTTCCACTTCCTTTTCACTAAACGAACTCTTTTGATCATCGTCATCATCCTCCTCCTCTACGTCTGGTTCCTTACAAGTCACCACACCACTTTCTTTCTTGTACTCGTGATTTTTTATACTTGATGGTGGGTGGGTGTAGTAACTAGTGTCTATATCAGGATATGAGTGACGGAAGAACCTGGCGCAACTGCTTTTCAAAGGGCATGGGTGATTTCTAACCGCACTACAGGGTTCAGTCTAATATTATATCGCTGCTAACTATTTTCAAGTTAGATATCCTTTCACTCACTCCATCTTCTCCAAGTATACACATATTAGAATGCACTATTATGTATGAAAGTTTCTGCCTCGTCTCATGTTTAGTGATCTGTCTATCTTGCTGAGAGAGCCCTTTCTCCTTATTTGTACTGCCTGACTGGATGGAAAATATTCTGCAGGCAGAAAAAACTGATTTCCGAGGGAGATTACGCCGCTTTGTTTGCAAAAGTGGAATGCATATTAGCATTAAAGACGCCAGTTCCTCGAATGCGCGCGAGAGTGGAGATTAATAGCCAGGATATCGTCATGTAATCTTGTGGTCTGAATAAAGCTGTAGCAATACACATTTTTTTACAATCTCATACATACTTTGTCATATAGGTTTATTTTGCTTACGAATAAAGCAAAAGAGAAAAAAAACTTTAAAGTTGACTGGAATGCACTGGAAAGTAGATTGGGATTTGGAGCTTGACATGCAAAAAGGGATTTTTTATGGTTAACATGGCTAAGTTTTAAAAACCAAAGAATATGTCTCCATCACATATTTTGTAACTTTTATATTCTCGCTGTTTTTGCTCGCTTGTCGGCTTTCTTTGCGATTGCTCTCAATTCCTTTTCTATTCTCATTTTCATTTGGCACATAAAATTTTTGCAGACGCAGGTGTCATAAAACTTTTTCACTAGCTTTATTACCACCAGCAGTGTGCTTCTAAACTAAAACGCAATGAAAGCGTCGCCTGAAAAATTTCCCGGAATTTTATTTTGTGACTAATTCGCACCACCACTATTTATGAGAAAAGGGGAGCAAATTTTACATTTTATTGAGGAGCAAAAAACAGCAATAAAATTTACATTTATTTTCGAGCGTGAAAATAAATTTTAACCGAGGCAGAAACACCCAGGGAAAGATGGGAAGAAAGAACCAGTCAAATCTCTCGTTCCTTTTGTTCAATAAGTTCTCTGAATTAATAACATGACAAAACCCTGTGAGCTCTGGTGTGTCAGTGTTATGTTGCTTGCCTGCCGCTGTTTTATATATAGCTATAAGCACTTTGCACAGTGAACAGACAGAGCAAATGTAACTTTTTACTCTTTGCATGCATGATGATGATAACGGTAAAAACAAAATGAAATGAACAGAAAGAAAAGGCTTTAAAGAATCTACCAACTTCTAACTAACTGCGATGATGCTGTTCCCTTTACTTTTCGGCTGCCGCTCCTACTTTTTCTCCTTCTTAATGTATAATTTGGAATTGTACAATTATTACTATTACTACACACACAAAGCACTTTCTCATATTCTCACACCACTATACTATTACTTGAGCCATTGTTCCTACAAGTAACCAGTTTTTCTGGCTCTGTTTGTGTACCGTTGCTTGCAAAGGCCGTAAATTGTTCCACGTATCTCCAGAGGCAATAAATCGTTGAACGCATTTAATGACTTTCTTCAACTGGCCTAATGCGCGACTCAGCTCATAAATGCGCCATGTTTTTTGTAACAATAGTCGCGGTTATTATTACCAGTAATGTGTGTACACAAATAAAATCTTTCCGTCTTTTGAATACAATAATTTTACCATTTCCCCGCTAACTACCGCTACCACCAAAACCGTCACGATATCTGGGAGGGAACAACCCAAACGGTAATATTTTATATTTTAACGGTTTACCACCACCACACAAGGGTAAACTTAGCTTTAAATACGCCAATTTAAAGAGACTAAAAAGTACATTTCCTAAAAGCATTTAGAGGAGAGCATTAAAAATGTGGGACAGAAATGGGGCGGTCTTATTGACTTTTTCAGTAGCAGAAAGGATTTATTTTGCTGGAGTTTTAAAAGCATATCTTTCTTTTCCATTATACATGTCATCTCAACCCTGCTTTTCTTGTGAATTTTGTAATGGTGTGTTTAAAATATATTTGTGACTTCCAAAACTATTCATCTTCGATACAAATAGTCTATTGAATTTGTAACTTTTGCAATTTTCTGTTGTGTGGGATGTACAACTTTCTTAAAACAAATAAGAAATGCAATATGAACAAGTTTGGGAATGGTTGGATTGATGTTTTTAAACATTGTAAAAATAAATAGCCATTTAAATGAGACGATAATGGTGAATGGGTATTTGTTAAGTAAAAAACCACAGACCAACGCTGCATACACATTTCGCACGGAAGATTTTATGTAAGTTCTCATTTATTAGCAACCACAAGCCATAAATCATGGATACAACATATGTAGGTGGAAAGTAAAAGCATACGAGACTATAAGAACAAAACTGTATATCATATCCCTCATTATACGGTTCAACATCCTCCCTACAAACAGTTGATTGTTGTTTGGCTAAGTAAAATAATGCGTTTGGTCCGACAACAAAGCGGTATGCATGAGCACCATAATCATCGCTTTGTTCCAGGTCATTCTTCGACTCGTAGGATGGAGAAAGCTTCTCAGGTACTTTGTTACGTTGAAATGAGAACATGCTTCAAGTTGCAGAGCAGTCTGAACTGAACGGAAGCAAGCGTGTGTCGTTTTCATTACTAGTCTGTGAGTGCTAGTGCTTTGTGCACTAAAGAAGATTAAAATGGCAGTGAAAATCGTGGAGTTCACAGTTCACATGCAAGTATAGACACATATATGCACATACTACTACTGCAAGAGCTGCAGGTTGAAAGAAAACCAGGTAGGTAACCGGTAAAATCGAAAGGAGAGCTTTTACGTAAATATTTTATGATTTGATTCTACATACTACACCTGCTTAAAATATGCAGTTTGTAAGCAGTACAATTTTTGTCCTCCTACGTTACAACCACAGAAATTGATCCCGTTTGTCGACAACACTATGTGCTTCTGCATGTAAGGAACAAGTAATAATGTAAGGAATGTATGTACATTATACCAAGATGCCGCAATATTTAAGCAGTCTGATGTTCATATATTACGCATTTCAACGAGGTAGTCGTCTGCGTCTACCAAATGTAACAAGCTAGGTCGCGAACAATGCTTTTCACATGTTAATTATTCATGCGATGCGAGACCGGAGATAAAAACGCTAACCAGAAAGGACTAGAAAAAGTCACCCTATGTCTCTACTTTTTAGACTCTGTGGTATGGAACACGAAGAAACTGCTTGGGCACCACTGGCATTGGATACTGGTCCTCCCACTAGTGCATAATATATTTAACTTGTAGAGGTTAATTCAAGGCAGATGACTTCAGGGTGGATACAACCTAGTCTTTTCTTACTCGTGTCACATCATTGGTGTTTTACTTAGCTTGCCTTAATGCGTATTTATGGTCGGAGAAAGCAGGAAAAAGTAATGCATGTGTAAATATGGTCTTCTAGTATGTACATGGATGGGACCACATAATATTATGCCATACGTGTGTGTGAAGTTTATCAGGTAGAAGAACCTGACGTAGACGCACGTTATTTTAAAAGTTATTGGCCTTCAATAGCATGAGTCGGTGACGTTGTAGGTACTGCTGTATGTCTTAATTAAGTTGCCGTTTCACGTAAGGTGCTCCTATGAATTTCGATACAACTTGTGAAATAATGGTTCATAGCGTATAACACCTTTAATGAAAGAGCAAGGCGTTAAGAAAATAAAATACTTTGTAACAACCGCAGCGGCTGTACAAGAACTTTAGCCAACTTCCCATCATGTGACTTTTGGACTTGTTCCACACATCGTGTTTCTTTGAAAGAGGTATCTGTTGTTTCGCGGCTTAATGAGAAATATGCGACGATAATTTCATGGCGTATTATTTATCATTATAAAAAATCATTCTTAAATAAAGTAATTAAAATATGATTGTTAGCATTTAGCACTGATATTCAATTCAGTGTATAAGCCTACAAACATGCTTACCAAAATATAAAATATGTTATGTAGATTTAGATTGTTACAAACATTCAGTCGCGGAACGAGAAATTTGAACAGTAGATTTAAATTATTATGGCGGTTATAACTATATTCCACCCTTTACTATTAGATGAGTGGCTGTATGATCTATTATGTATGCGAGAAAACATAATTGCCTTTCTGAAACACATAAAACTTGGAACTTGTATTTCAAATTAGTTTCTTGCATGCAATTCAATCTACTACAATAATAAAAGTAAGATAAGACTGTGCATGTTCTCCAATACAATGTACTTGAACGTTATTGGGATGGGAAATCCCGCCAGGGTTTGTCTATTAAAATTAATCGCCATGTATCTAAAAAATGGTGGTAAAGCAAGAGGTGCAGCATTATACACTAGTAAGGTTTACGTACTGCTACGTTTTCCCTATTGTTATTAACATTGTCGTTTTGTATTATATTGCACGATCTTTGAACCAAGGCATTGGATATCACGCTGTGTTACCCCAGACACGTATATAATTGATTTCGGTTTCCATTTCATTTTCCTCCCGATTTTGCAAACAATGTTTGCAGGAACATGCACAACGGATAAGGTAAAATATTTTTATGCACATACAAATGGAACTGTGTGCTGATCCCTGTCAGTGGTATAGAAAGTACAAGGAAACAACAAATGAAGACGGAAAGACAGAAATCAGATACAAAGAAGTAATAATTAATCTCATGCATTTATATTGCCTCCGGATATTGTTATGGAAAAGCTTTTATTATGTATTATTGCAATCGTAATAATAGCAAGTGTGATGTCGACACGCTGTGTAGGGATATGAGAAATACGTATACAATTTCACATTTACTTCACACTTCACACACAATGGTTTGGTTGCTATGCAGTAGTACAGTGCAAGAATATACCGCATGTGTCGTCCCACACTCTGATCTTAACGGTATCAACAGTGTGCAAGTTCTTGCTTTGTTACTAGTTTCCCTTTGATGGTCTCTATATGAAGGGTCGTAATTGTAATAGCAATCTGACTAAAAGTAGTCGTCAAAAAGCGTCAGAGGAAAATTTGAAATTGCTTCTAGAGTATTATCAAAATTGCAACTGGTGTAGTAATAATAGAGGCAGCAGTGGTATTGATGTTGTATAAACACGGTACAGTGCAAACATTCACAAGAAGTAACATGCACGCTCATACAATCAAATAACGGTAGTATACAGGAATAGAGCTAACAGGAATGTAGAGAAAGCACGTTTTCATAAATTCAACATTCAGCAAATGTACCACAAAGCGTCCTCAAGTTAAAACGAAGGGAGAATGAACAGAGAGAGAAGAGAGCAAAGCAACGCAGTGGAACCCACCAAAAATGTGCGGTGGTGGAGGTAATAGTAATAGCAGTAATCTTCAATTTTACCACAAGCTCTGAAACAATAAAACATTTCCTGAGCAATTCGAAAATAGTATCCCACGTAGTTTAAAATACCGCATCAGCAAAAAAGTAGCACTTGAAAGTGAGATGAAAATGGCTTTATGACCGTGTAACGGCTATAATATAAGAAATCGTCCTGATCACTACACACCATTCAGAACGAGGAAGAATCTGTGTAGTGTGCACACGCAAGTACATGCTCTACTTAGTACAATCACACTGCTACACCATGAAGGCAATTCAGTTTTCTCTATCCATAAATTGATCAGATCGTTTTGTATGTGTTCATAAAGATAAGTTTCTACATTTAGTACAAAATATAATATTGCTAATAATAATAGAGTATACAAGCTATCATGTACTCTAAGATCGAAAACAGGCGAAAAAATGTTACATACGATTTGCAGCTGGCGTACATCAAATAATATGCCACGAAATTCTTGGAAACAAGCTGTACACAGCAGTACAACAGCTTTGAAGTGAGGAAAGTACGACCTACTATTGTGCATTACTATTGCATGGAATACAATATCTGTTCAAATAATAGAACAGAGAATGGGTGCTGTAGAATATTTTTTGCGCAATTCAGGAAATTACCTTATCATTTTCACCGAAGAATAAGACTACAAACAGAAAACACATTCTAATTCTCAATGGTTTGACTGTTCATACGTTCCACTGCTATATTGTATTTTAGAAACCAGCAACAGTGTAGCACATCCGAAATTCCGAAAAGAACCAACAATGTTTAACACACGTATTATATGACTGCTGTCAGATGCGTTGATTTCTCTTTTTTAACTAGAGAAGACTAGAGAGAATGGGAAAACAGATGAGGTAGTAAAAGGAAATAAATTATGTAAAAAGAAGGACAGCAACAGCACACCCAATGTATATGTATGTAGTGTTACATTAAAAACGTTAAATCATTAACTAATGTGATGCTAGAAAACATACAAATTAAATAACATATTTAGAAGTAGCCTCTTCCAGTTTTATCTAATTTTTAAACTAGCAAACGCACAAAATAATGTACATTATTGCAGGGCGCAATTTACTCGTCAGATACATAAAAATAGAAAACTTATACAAAGTATACCTATATTATGCTTTGTGTAGTCCAACAATATTACTTTACCGTTATGTTTGTAATGTCGATGTCAATACTAAATACTATGATTATGCTAAGGAAAAGAATTGCAAACCAGTTCACATAACTTATTAGTGCATATAAAAAATTGAATACAAAAGTTTTTATTGCTTCCATGTTCCATTCATCCATCACTGATTTTATTCTACTTTGCTGTCACAAACTTTTATTGGTGACAAATTGCATACATTTCACCAGTTGAGTGAGTGGTTCGTTTTCATTGAAATCAAATGACAGCTTACACGCCGGCAGTGCAAAGAAAACGTTGAATTCATTCCTGCTGTATACTACTCAAGTTGGAAATCATTAGAGTTCGACGCGGGACTGCTTAGCTCAAACATGAAACAGCAACTTTCTCCATGAATATATATCATCCCTCTCCCTCTTCTCTTCGATTGTATGATGGCATGTACCCAGTGCAGTGCAAACTCTGCCAAAAGGTTATATTACATAAGAGCTGCTGCAGTATGCAAGTTTGGCTCCTTTTTTATGATGATGCATATTATGGTAACCGTTCTACGCCGTGGTTAGCAGCACGATATTACCTAAACACAGTTCTGTCTGTGAGCTTTCAAAGAATAAAATACAATCATACCAGAATATGTCCTTGACTTATACATTGTAAAGACACAAATGTACTGTAATATTGTGAAACATTTGGAGTACCTTTTCTACAATTTTATAAACAACTTTTACCTATAGTGTCTAACTGTCAACTTCGACTATTCAAGTGATATTTGATTGTTGGCATGCTTCTTATATGATGCTAATATTATTAGTTTTAGATCTATATAGTTAAAATACCTGCTATGCCATGCTTTATTAGAAGAGTAAGCCTCTGATGGGTATATATAAAATGCGAAAAGGTGCTTTAATGGCAAAAGTAAGGACTAACAAGATTTTTGCATCAGTGTGCACAGGATATGTTGCTTACAAAGAAAGTGAACAAGAACGCAGCAGGAGCTGTCATGAGACTGGACTCGAAATCTTTTCTTGTGACTGTTGCCTTATGAGAGTATTCGTCCGTATCAAACACCTTCTTTGAAAACACTTTTGCAATCAATTTTGTTGTAAATGCTATATGGGAATTGCAACATGCGCTTCAAGCTGGGTCTGTTCGGTCTAAGATACGCCAAAGTTATAATGAAGGTTTTGGTTAGTGTAGATAGAAACATACGACTCACAATAGTCACAATTATATCAATACATACATACCGACTCTTTAAAAACGCGGACAATGCTAAGGAAAGTTGTGATGGTGGACAGTGCAAACCTCTTCGAGAAAGAAAATTTTCTGCTTGCAAGACAATGGTAAGCTGACAGTCGTGCTCATTTTTCAAGCTCAAAAGGGCTAACCAAAAGAGAATAAAAAAGTGGATAGTGTATGTAGCTGAGATGCGGTGTAAGATGTAAAAAATCTTTGCTCGCTCCGTGTGCTTATTATGACCATTCTCCTCCCACCAGGCAAGTTCAAGTACCACCGTGTATATCTACATACATGGTAAACTGAAAGAAAATGTTCTAATAATATTCTTTAAAGGGGTTAAAAAACCAATATATTCTGTCGAGTGTAGAAGAAAAAGAGGAGGAGAAAACCCGCAGAGATATACATTTTGGAAAGTTTTTGCAAAACATATATAGCACGCAGAAATGCGCGGTCTTTCTGAATACAATGGTACATTGTTTTTATTTTATATACACCAGATTCTTTCCGATTTTCCATTCTTGTGTCTAAGCTAAACTGACACTTCTTGAACTATTGGGTGAAAAATCCATGCACTCCTTCGTACATGTCCAATACTGTTTTCGTTCTCGTCAGAAATTATAGAGCGTGGCGGACATACGAGTTATTATATTATGGTTATAGTTGTGTAGTGTGCGGATACCTATATTATGTGTATAGATTTAGATTTTTTCATAGCCAGGACTACTTTATTCTATGCTTGAGCTAGTTGGAGATGAATGAACCGTCTCGAAGTTCACTATGTGTTTCAAGAGACTGTTAGACACGCTTGAGCCACTTAAGTTTTTCTTGTTGTTGCTATACTATTAGATCTTGTCCTTCGAGTGAAGTGAGAAAGAAAAGAGAAGACGAAAAATTGTGTGGCTGGTGTCTGATATTTCTATAAGCTGATTTTTTCCCTTAAAAATATACAGTTTTTATATGCTACAATATAGAAGCTGACCAGCAAAATATATTTGCTATAAAAACATTGGTTGCGCATCAAAAATAGGTAATAGTACGCATCAGTGAACAAAACTGCAATACAAAGTCATGTGTAAAAACGAAGGAACATTAAGCCAAAAAGGTAACTGGACAGTAATCATGATTAATATATTAGAGATACTAGCTTTATAATCTTTAGATGCTCATAATTACACATAATAAGGAACAAATGATAAAAGAAACACTGCAATCTTTCGGTACCAAACGTTTTTCAATAAAACATGACGATGTAAAGATATAAAATCAGCTACGAATTGGATTCTTTTTAATGAGAAAGTACTTAACATTGCTCGCTTGCCAAAAGGGCACAGAGTACGAAATACAAATAAATCGACGTAACGTTGTAATTATAACAATGATAGGTCAACTCTATTACTCTCAGTAACATGATAGGGGCAAGTAATTTTAGAGAACCTTCAGCCATTATTTTACTTTCCCTCGACATACAACGACAGCCCAAAACTGTCTTGCAATATTGTAAAAAATCGACAGAATTAAATGTAATTATTTTGACTAAACTTATCAAGTTGTTTTCCCGTAGTCACATGGAACATCAATTTTTCGTTTGTTCGTTGTACCCTATGAGATCTGATACTTTTACAAAACATACTGTAGAACACAAAAAGAAAATCATTGTCTGAAAAAATGCGATAGTATGTTTTACTGTTTGTGTTTCTCATGTTAGAAAGACTGCAGTCCAAAAGTATGAAGATGGGAGAACGGACGTGGAAAAAAGGACAAGAAAAAGGCAGACTGTTGGGAATTAAATGACTACTATGCCTCTTGGCGTGCTCTCTTCTACAGCTCTAGAGAGTCTCTTGGTCATTGTGTGTGCTTTGTCTTATAGGAAAATGTTGAATGTTGCTTGATCAGAAAAGAGAAAATGCAGTTTGAAAAAACTAAAGTATATCGGGAGAGAAAAACAGCAAAGTGGACAATGGAGAGACAGATAGTTTCCTAACATGTTTTCAAAAAATGGCCAGTAATTCACGTCCTACACGATGACACGCCAATGCTCGAAATTTTCTCGTTTTCATCTCTTTCGCATCTACCGTCAGTATAAAAAAGATATTTTCTATACCACTACCTTTCACTATTCACATACTTGGACTCGAATATGTACTACTTGAGAAAAAGAGATTGGAAACGAGTTTTCTATTCTAATGAATGAGTTGAAATATGTATTCACTATGGAATGAGCAACCTAAAATAGAAGGGCAACGGAAGAAAGGTAGTTTAGATGCTGATTTTTTTGTTACTTCTTTTGCCAACCGGATATTTGGAGGCTTGTGAAGGATATTACTGTATTATAGCTCTCGTCCTCCTTTGATGCATATTGCGGTGGTTAGCAGGCAGGACAGGGGAAAAGTCATGAAAGTGTTACATCCAAGTGCTATATCACTTCAAACCGATGCCTCTTAAGCTGGACAAGATACATGCAACCTACACAGCATTTCCCATTCGCTTTCGATCTCTTTAGCTGTGCTCACATTTTCTGTGACTCCGTCTACGTTTATACAAGAATCAAATGGAATGTTCGAATACTCGTTGACGACGACGACGTAAGAATAAATGCTGAAACTGAGGAATGTTGTTAAACGAAAAGAGAAGAGTCTCCTATCTAAATTGTCTTTGCGACACCAACATTGCCACCATCCCACTAGAAATTTTACCATCACACCGTCATTATACCACTGCCGCCGCCATCAGGTTCTTATTATCTTTGTTAGTTACATATATAGAAAATGTACACGTTTTCATGTACCATCATTTAATAATACCGTTGGTTTACAGCAGTAGTCGTGCACTGGGGTACTCTTTTCTTGTCATTATATTATAGAGTGGTCCGTTCAGTTTAGAAGTATATATTCCCGGTTTGGAAGCATGTTTCTGCTCTCGTGGAAAGGGAAGATATGGACGATTGAGGACCCTCCAAGCTATTTGTTCGTCTCATGTGAAGCACGGAACAACCCATATTTTACAGGAAAAAAGAGAAAACTGAAATCAATATACACTAATAGTAACGCCAGAAGTGTACGGGTATGCAGAAGGCTTCTCTGGTGGTGAACTACTTACAACGCACATACACGCCACTTATTTTTCTCACAGAAGACACTACCACATACCACTCGCAAAACGAGAAGAGGAAAGTTGTTAATGGAAATATATTTTAGTCTTCCTGTTCCTATCAACTCCCTACATATTGTCCTGCCAATCTTGATGAGATCGCTAGGGCCGTTAAGGATTTATTACTGCTTTTTTCTGGCATTAGTCAAACAAGAACCATTATACGCTTTCATGGAGCTGTTGCAGAATAATGTACGATGGGAAGAAGGAGACGACGATCAAGAAGCGTGCTCGTTGTTACGCTCACAGAATGAATGTGTTTCACCAACAACCACTCAACACGTTCTCAGTTTTTTATTTCGAAAACCTGTCTATTCCTCTTCAACTGGTCTCTTTCCACCACATACTTCCTTTGAGAGTGACGATGTTGTGTACCTTGTTTGTATAAAGAGGGATATGAAACAATACTACCTAATAATACATGAAGCTGCGTTGTTCTGAATATCTGTTACTGTATTTCAAGTTTTTATAATATTTGGTTTTTGGTTCTCATCAATTCAGGAGCTTTCACTTTTGGTGTACATTTTAAAGTACGAGAATGGATGTCACACATAAAGTGCTTAATCGTTGAAAATCCCTTCTTCAAGCAACGCTCAATAGTGAAAAATGGAAAGGCCCGCGATAAAGACTGACGGCAAAATATTTAATAATTTTTAGACTTTTATTTCAGTTTTCCTTTCACCGTGCATGTATGCATACACGTAATTTTTTTAAATCAGTGAAACTTTAATATTTTCCCCGGCTCATAATTTTTTTCTATTAAAATAAATTGTTTGTAAATGAATAGAAGGGAGGTTCTTTCATAAAGTGCTCTAATTGCTCGATGTTGGAAAGGTTCCCGGAATGCATGGTGTTCCTATATTTAACTCAAACGTACTATGTAGGTACTTTTGGATGACATCATGTCCTTCGTACGAGTAGTGCTGTGATGCCAGAAAACATAAGTAGCTCTGGCTGATTTTATATCCAGTCTTACTGTATAGAAGTGAGCACTTAACTTATCCTAACGTAATACTTTCCAAGTTTTCCAATCGACCACTTCAACTCAACATCTACTTTCTCCACGTCGATTCACATATGCCATCATCGTGCAAGAATGCAGCCAAAACCTATTCATTCATTGTACAATGCATTCCTTTCCTTTCCGTCCTCCCCTCCTCTTATGCACTTCTGTTGCTGATCCTTGATAGGAACGCTACTCCTGCCAGCCAATGATGATATCTAAAGTAGATGGGGCGAAAAGGAAGCGAATTCCTTTCCAACTTTGAAGTGATCAAAATTACTTCATTTATCGTTACCAAAAGTTTTCTTACTTATCATCGTATCGCATTCATGATACTACTCCCACTACTTTTGCCTGGTATAATCTTTTGTATACAGACATGCCATGGAGCTTTCGCCTTTCTAGTTTCGGTGAAAGTACTCTTTCCCCAGCCTCAAATGACCATTGGTTACAATTAATACCTATAAGTAGGTTTAGTGTCACAATATATTTGGAGTTTCGAGAATTTGTTTGACGGGATAGCAAAAGTACCTTTCAGCTTTATATAGATACCAAAAATGACATTTACTGACGGCGTGGCATTTTTTATTATGCATTTTGTACAAACTCGTACTTGAACGTTGTTCTGAGTACCATTTATTTATGATTATTAAAATTTATATTGTGAAAATTAACTTTGCCCTCCTAATAGATAGACAAATCAATCAAATTCTAGAACTAATTTTGCCATGCGATACGAGAATACGCTGATAATACTACTAGTAATGACAAAATACATAAAAACTAGGTTGTTATTGTCAAGTACAACAATATTGATGGAATGTATGTGGTAAATTCAACGACAATCAATGTGTAAATTATCGTTGTGTAAAGCTTATTTTCTTTTCCTTATTCCTGGTAACCATAGCTTACTATTACTGAATCATGATTACCTATATATACTTGAGGTTTTCCGTACTTTTTATAGTTCCTCTTAACCACATGTTTATTATGTTGATGCAGACATTATAAAGCAAACAAAAACAATGCGAAGATGCACGTTCCAAGTGGTATATGCATTGTAACACACTGTCCAATAGCTACAACTATAAAGTTACAACTGCGACACACCGGTGTAAACCTCGTTTTTTGAATGGAATATTATGCCTACTAGCAATAAATTAGACTTACCCGTCGGCACCGCACTAGATATCATCAGGAAGTTAACAAAAATCCCTCCTTTTCCGTGACCCATTAAGGTCACGTTCGTCCGGTCTCCTCCAAATGCCCCAATGTTCTCCTGAAATTGGAGCAGAACATATTGAAAATGTGTGGAAGCATATGCGTTTCCAACATATTTAGGTACTTTTTTTGAAGTTTCAAAACAGGAAATGGTAAAAGCAGGTTACAAATAATATATAGTTCAACATTATGAACAGGAAAGCAAACAAACCAAACATTTCAATGCAGCTATTTTGTACTTTACTCTCCCCGTTTATTACTTGATACAATATTATTGTTTCGTACATTCATTTTAAAGTTTGTAAGTTTAAAGTTTTTTTTTGGTGCACGCCACCAATATGGCTTATTCATAAAAAATGTAGGTATAAAATAAACATGGAATAGGAATCTTAAGTAAGTTCTTCTTACACATTTAAATGATTAAACCTGAATTATAGACCTGACAAGCAGGGTACCTATATATTTTTTTCTGAAGATTTATTTTTATTTTTAATATGTCCCTTAATAAAATAAAAGTTTATCCTCTGACTGTTTTTTTTACTTTTTACCGTTAGAGCTGTTTTTCTCTATATGGTTTTTCTTGCCAGTTTTTCTGCATCTTATGCGTTTAGAACCATTTTCTCACATATCGCAGGTATAGCGGAATTGTGCAGAAAAAATATATCATTTGAGAAAATTCATTTAAGGATATTTAACAAGCACCACATAACTACAAAAAATGAACAGAATACACTTACTTGAGTCCAATGAAGAGCCGCAATTATATCTAGCAATGCGAAATTGGCTGGAGACTTGAAAAAGCCATCCGAATTTGCGTTTAGAAAACCTGAAACATAAACACAATATAATTTACCGTAAAATGTTACTTAAATGTATAAAATAACATCGAAAAAGCCATTTCTGGCACGTGAAAATTTCACAAATAACATTTTTGTAATTACAAACTTACGTACCTAAAATACCAAGTCTGTAGTTCATAGTCACAACAATCACTGATTGTTGGCTGGCGAACATAGAGGGATCATACGGGTGGCCGGCACCGTATGCAAAATCCTCGCCATGGACGAACACTACTACAGCCAATGGACCATTATTTTTTCCATTAGCCACTGCAATGGGAAAAAAGAAAGAACCATAAACAAAATGTCAGCAGTAAACCATCAAAATCTCATTTTCGAAATTACTGTCTCTTTATGATCCTATTACAAGTATTTCATTTTGTCGTGTACTTTGTATACTTCATGGTACACTTACATAAAGCTTTCACTTAACTATGTTCTAACATACATGTATTCTAGTGTTGAAAATACGCTTTATGCTTCTCCCAAAGCTTGTACGCAGATTATTAGACCAGGAAGCGCAAGTACAGAATATTATGTTTTCTATTATGCTTTTTCTCTGCAAATAAAAACGAGTTTACTGACATTGATTGTTCTACATAGGAGCTGACGTTTTCGTGAAATGTTGAGGTTTTTGGTTGCATGCATTGTGTAGGGTGTACACAGGCGACAGCTCAACTTACCGAAGGATAAAAGAGAAAGGCACTCGGCATGAATTTGACATGATTTATGTACAAAGAATGACGGCTGTAAATCCGTAAAACAGTCATCACTGGTTTTTATCGCAGTCATCACTGATTTGTGGTTACTCAAAGTAATACAAAAACAAATACTAAAATGTTATACAAAGGCAACCAATGATAATAGTATGCAAGCTTCAAAAAATAATTACATTTTGTTTATTTTTAACACTTTTGCAAAATTTGACAACATAATATAGTTGGAACTGTTGGAAGATTGGAAAGCAAAGAAGCATGTAAAGGACATTGTTATGAAATGATATAAATTTTTACTAGAAAACTAAGGTAAAACACGTGAAATTAGTTGAAGCGCTTGCAAACCTTAAGTTTTGCGGGCATTTTCATAATAATTCCATATGCAATCTGTAAAATAGACTTGTGTGAAACAATGAGGAATGTGGTGAGGACAAGACGAGAGACTAGAAGCTTGGTAAAACTCGTCAAAATGCGTCGTTGTTGCGACTTGTAGAATGCTAATGAAAATTTGGCGGAAGTTTGACAGGTCGTTCTGAAGCTCTTGAGTGAACCCAAAATTACAAGAGTGAGTTAAACAGCAAAACTATTTGATTAGTAAGAAAGTAGGATTTGCTATAATATGACTTTTGAGTTTTGATCTCAAGTTAATACCTATTAACTTGTACTACTTGAACAACTTGAAATTAACGGTTTTAGTTGACATTTTGATAACAACTCCGCATAATAAGCCTAAAGTTGTTATCAAAATGTCAACTAAAACCGTTAATTTCAAGTAGTACAAGAGCTTGCGAATGATCTTATATTTTGCCTAAAAATATATACCAGGTGACCTTAGGCTCCGATTTTATCGATTGGAGTCAACCGATGAGAATCAGAATCAATAGGATTGTTTTCTATTATAACATGTAACCTTTATGTCAATTTTGAAGGAAATCCATACGACCGTTTAGGAGATGTCGTATTTAGTATCTACACTCTACAGACAGAGTATTCAAGGTAAATTATGAACTAACTGACGCTATTTTATCCAACCATGATTGGTATAGTAGTAATACCAGGCATCATCATCTGGCATTGCCAAGAAATGATGAAGAAAACAAAAAGTTTGCTCTCTATTTCATTAGAAGCAGTTTTGATTGTTTTTCATGACTATCCATGATCAAGATTGAGTGGTAATCGCAGAATGCACAAAGCAAACGGGGGTGTGAGTGTGAGGTTGTGTGCACTGGAGTAAATATCTTTAATGAAATGTGCACTGTAGCGCACGATATTTCCAACGACCGAGCATTATCGAAAAGAACGTTGAATGCGCGGATGGAAAAATAATAGGTGTTATCAGCCATGAAGAGTGTCAAAAACCTATGGACTAAATATCAGAGAAAAAGAAAAGCAAACATGGGGGATAGGGAATCTGCTTCGTTCAAACATACCTATTTCTCTGTTCCTGATGCCGAGCAAAAATCGCTCCTGACTTTCAGTATCACCGACTTGGTGAAATCAAGTTATGCTCAGAACTAGAGTCCTATTCGTGTAAGTTTGTGGATGCAAAATCTTTATATACAGTCCATCACTTTTTAGTTTAGCTTTGTTGGGTGCTGAATATATTTCTATTTTTTCGCGTCATACGTTTGATCGTCAATAAGCTCAGCATCACTCATATACCACAAGCATCAACGCGGTGTAAATGTAACAAACTCGATTGTCATATTTCTAATTCTGATAATATTTTTCTTTTTTGACTGAAGACAAATAGTACACATAATTCAATCACGCGCTTAATTACAAGTTAAAACTAATGCATTAATATACTATACGTGATAATTGCAACTACATGATGTGTCAGTTTTGATGCTGCAACTTCTTGAAGTATCATGAACTTTGCATTATAAGTGTTTCTTCTTGATTCTTCGTGTTTTACTTCATAACGAAATTTTTTATAAGAAGTGCATTACATTCATGTTACTTTTTACTTTGATGATCGCACGTATGCTGTCAAACAAACTCGATTTTTTTGGGCATCGTCACAGTAATATAGACAAGCACAATCATTGACACAACTGACATTTATGAAAATCTATATACCTTGGATAAGACTTCGGACGTTCGAATAAGATGTTTGCTGCATATAAAACTGCTGTATATTTAAAAAAAAATATCTTACAATTCCAACAGCAGTTCCGGTAAAAACACGAGATGATGATGTAGTAGCATTGTATGTCGAAAGAAATTTGCCTTTTGATACTCCCATCCCTTAACATTCCACTTTTCTTTGAGAAGAAGAGAATTGCAACTTTATACATATTCATTTTCTCATCATGTGTGATTTTTCCAAAGAAAATGTTCGTTCAAAATTCACTTTGTATGGTGAAAGTGGATAGTTGCAATTATATGTTCTTAAAATGGTAATAGGAAGGAAAAGAAAATTGCTTTGGACAAATGTATACACATTGGAAACATTTTCCTGTCTGTAATTTAGTAGTAATATTATACAAAGTTACAAAAACTCCTAGCGCACACATATTACGAAAGTATGGATATGAAAAAGAGTTGTGAAATAGGGATTAACTCGAGTCACAAGTTGTAATAATAAGGAAATGAAACGAATAAGGGAAAAAGTTTGTGCTTACTGGTTTCCTTTGCGTATAGTTATCATAGTTGCTTGTGTTCGGCTAGTACACGGGTGACTTTTGATGGAGTTATAGTATTCTAAGGACAAAAAGTGAAAGATGAGAGTGAGTGCAAGTGGAGGAGAAAGAAAGTACTAACAAGAGGAAAGGAAAGACGTGAAAGAAGTAAGAGAGTAGAAAAAATAGAATAAAAACTTTACAGTGTGGGGACCAAGTTAACTTTCCTATTAGTGTAATACACAGCATTTTGAGAGCTGCTGCTATAATAGCAGACAACTTGTTCGCTGAGACTCAAAAAAAGGTTACTGTACTTAAGTGCTCTGCCCAAATATATATTTCGTGCTGTATCTGATAACTAGAAAGGGCGAGAATCCTTGCACTAGAAAATAGTACTTTTTGATATTGAGCCAAACAAGTGCCTGCCTGAAAAGCTTTATTATGTGCAAAAGATATAAATATATTATACTCGTACAAACATGTATAGTGTAGTGTATAATCATTTAAAAATATCTGCCAGACAACTTAAAAACGTTGGCAGTTTTAACGTTTCAATGCACATTATTATATTATATAACTTATAATCAACCGAAATGAAACTTTATGGAATACTAAACGCTCCAAACTACCAAACTGCTGTAGCAAACTGTTACTATACTACGAGACCTATGGTTCACGTGTTTTTTTATTTGAAGAGGTCATATCTTATAAAGTTTTTTCGTTGCGTTTTTTACTTATAAAAGATTTTTACATCGGTGTTCTTATTTCAAAGCAAAACTACAAACACTATTAATAACATTATTAACAATTGATTTTTCAAAGGACGCAAAAGATAAATCTATCAAAAAGAGGGCCAAAAACAAACTAATGAGCAACTAATAATGGCAACATGTGGACACAATGAAACAAAAACAGTGCATAACGCGTTTGTCATCAAACATTTAGCCGTTGTATTAAATACAAGCTCGCATTGTGCTTTTGTGGCTAAATAAAACAAGCTTGTGTATAGACACATCAAATATGGGGGACGTATTACTCGTCAATGTGAAATATATAAGACGATAACCTAATTGACATTTTTCATGTTTTTACATGCAATCAATTGGAATAAAGAGAATTCAAAGTTTGGTGTGCCAAAAGATATGGAACATAAAAATTAGCTTTCTGGGCACATTCGTCACGCTTTACACTCCAGTAATCTAATCGTGCAGTAATACACGGTTCTTGAATCATATTTCACAGCGCGGGTATTTATTCATTTTGATAATAGTCAGTAAGACGATGACATGATGTGGTAAGAAACTGCAACTACATGCATCATCTTGCACATCTGAATCCCAACTCGGCCATTTCGATAAGTTTAAGCCATGTGAGAGTTGCAGAATACCGACAGAAAACATAAGTCTAAATGTTGTATATAGAAATGAAACTGGGCCACCACCATTACTGGTGTTGTAAGTCTGTGGTCGACTCATTGCTTACAAACATATTCTCCAGCGGTTATTGTAGTTTTATTCCCATGCATTTTTGCCAAAATACTTATCCACATGCAAATGTACATTTCCCAGTGTCCTGGAAAATGTTCTGCCTGGCTGTGCGAAATGATAGCGTAAAATCAAATTTTGCAAAGCCAGTCGTTCTAAATGTTTACAGATGTCAATTCTGGTTTTTGAATTTCTGGTAATCTAAGCTGACAAGTACCGATAGTCTGCTGAGTAGCATGTGCAATGGAAGAAATATTCTTTCATATATGAGATTTTTCAACGAAGTAATATCTAACATTTCCTTTTTGCAGTCCTTTTGATCGAGATCCACTTTCTGTTCCCAGACAACCAAAAAATGGAATAAGTCCATTTCTTGAAGAAATGGCATAATGGAAACAGAATAATCGATTTGATTCATCCTAAAATATGGTTGGTTTTTGGTAATATGCCATTGACTACATACACTACATACATACATCCTATTGCAAGGATCATGTTACATTTATTCATTTCTCATGATCATCATACGTTTAAGGTGAAAAGGAAGTACAACTGTCGTGTTTCATCTGCTGCATCCATAGTATATGAGTTTCTAATACTACTGACTGTAGACCCAAATATAAAAGGTTGGTGCTTTCTATAAAGCTTCAACACTTCACTCATACAAGAGTGTTGTAATGTATATATTTTTCATTACATTATTACGTATGATATATATATTTCCAATCTACATTCAATGGAGTTGTTACTTTCCTGAAGCATTGGCTCCGAAAAGTTTTTGAGCAACTGACTTTTTTGGTTTGAAGGATGCCGGGGTTAAGGGAGCATTATCCTCTTCTGAAAAGCAATTTTGTACTACAAAATTCGTAGCCCACCTTCAGTAAAAAATTAGTGCTCCACAACATTCCCATGCACCATCCGAGAATTATTGGGGATTTGTATAATAGACAAAAACATGTCTACCACATTTGCTAAGGCTATATAAACGGATCCCTCTACACTTTAACATTTTCACACATTTCATTTACTTTTTACCGGAGGAATAGCAGCAAACGATAACGATAGCAAAGAGAATTGGTGAGCAATCTGCTTAGGCAAACAGCAATGCATTGCATAAAATAAAATTCCAGGAAGGAAATCAGGTTAGTAAGTCAGGCAATCTAGTGAAAGGGGAAATTTGGGTACGCCCTTTATTTCACCTGCCACGTTAAGTTATGTACGGCACTTGGTTCTGTTACTGACTTGTGTGTGTGTGACTCAAATGTGTTTGGTTAAACCTAAATAGATTGTCGGTTATTTGACTTGATACTCAAAATACTTCCTACCATCTCTTACAAAAATGTGAGGTAACGAGGTGGAACACAACAGGAACATTGAGTAAACGCCTTGTACAGAGTAATACAAGTCGCGAGTAAGATGATGATAGTAGTGGGGTCGTTTTCCTCTTTTCGCTTCGGGGAGTGAAAGGCGTGTGATGCAGGATAGTTTCTCTCTTTTTCTTTCTAATTCTCCCTATCTTTTTATAGAACGAGTGATGTTGTATTTCACAATGCATGGCTTGACTTTATTCTCACGAAACTTTACCCCGAAGGCTAGTTTTTATCCGGAGAGATCACTTCAAAACCAAGCAAGTAAAGTAGATACTACAAGCGCTTTAAGAGGAGAAAAATCCACTTGCATACACACTGACAACTGTCAGGTCCCTAAAGGAAGCGCTTCAAGACGGAGATGAGCTGCTTGTACTCGATACATATGAAAATAAACGGAGGAGAGGCGAAAAAAGTCACTTTTTTGCGCTTATCTTCGTTACTCATGTGTGTGCCACTTCCACAAGCAAAATATAGAAGAAACATGATCATTGCCATCACCATAATGGCAACTTTCACTTTCATGTCATTCTCTAAACCTGTTAAACAATGACATTAATGGTAAAGTATTACTTTCCATACGATGTAACGGAAAGAGGATAATGGCATGATTAAAGATAAACGGCATCCCTGTGTGGTCTCGTCTGACGCAATATTGTATAAGTGTATGTATATGTATTCGCGTAAAGTTGTTATAGAAGACACGGCGGACGACGGTAGAGGTTAGTGAAGCATTACGCGATTACTCAGGTACCTATAATTTATCGAATGGAATATTATATGCGGAGAAGTATAGCATTAATAATAAAAAACCACCCACAAGGCAGGTGTGTGCCTACTTTAGCAGGAAATGTAAGTCGGTTCTGTTGGCTGGCAAAGTCTGTGATGGCTCTGTTTTCACCGATTATTTCCTTCGTCTGCTTTGCCCAACTTCTTTCTTTGAGTTGTCAGTAATATCATTAAATCCGTATCAAAAGCAGATGTTCCTTGCGTCGGTGTCTCTTCTCTGGTGAGCTAGTTTGTTACGCGTCGAATTAATTCTACCGTGTCTTCTAAGCAGTTTTCAACTTCTTTTTCTCGATGATTGCTACTATCCTGGACATGGGCATATTACAGATAATTATTATTTGTCTGTATAGTGATGCTGTAAGAATCGGCCAATTGTCAACTATTTAATCTATAGATTATAATGGGATAGCATGAAGTGTGTCCCAATTGCAATCATGTAGCAAAATGCATAATATATTAATACTTTTTTAGTTTATTTAAAATATGTCCAAGACTTAGACTCCAAGTTGACTCATTGGTGAAATAGGTAGCAAGAACTTTGTTGTAATCAAGCAGGAAGACAAATAGTCCCACCCCCATTTCAAAGTAATAAACTTACAAGACTCTGCACCCCAAAATACCGACATTTACTAAAGATATAATGTACCACTAACAGATGTGTAGTAGAAATATGTCATCGAAACAGCTTCCAATTCTATTCTCTGATAGATCTATTCATTGCTGAATGCGTCTTCTTTCAGAAATACAAGAAACTTTGTTCATTGATAATGAAACGGTATTTTTTGTTGAAACATTTTCTCGAGCGTACAGAAGACATATTTGATGGCCAAAATTTCACGTCATTTTTCTATTTGGTATGTTAGTTTAAGCAGCAATACTGTTTCAGCAGGGATAAAGAGGAACTGTCTAACTTTATTGTCCGTAAAAGGCTAGTGACTGTGATCTGTCTTTGTGTCTTTGTTTCATTTTGTCATACATGTTATTATGGTGGCTACGGAAGCGTGCATAAAGTTGATGTGGGACTGGGAATAGACGTTGCCAGCAATTTATAGAAAATACAAAGCACAAAGTCACTTTTAGGAAGGACAAGTCGTGCAGTGTAGTACAAGTTAGTTATTGTGCGATAAAAAAATGTATGGTAAGGTTTACTAAGTATTTATGTCCATTATATATTTTTCCTAGAGCAATTTACAATGACTGGCAAAGAACTTTGTTGTTTGTCCTTTTTCTGAGTAAGGTTCCGTCATCAATATTTTCAAGTAAAGTCAAGTTATCAACCACCCCCAGAGTGTACACTTTGCTTTTATTAAACACACACATATTTTATGTGGGTATACATTTTGGAACGACGCAGCAGCTTAGTACCTCAAAATCTATTAATGCAAACACGCACACACCATTATAGAAAAAGTAATAGAAGCACAAACCTAAAGCGTTCTCCCGAATTTCTGACAGTTAGGAAAACAAGGGCATAAACAAACCGCGTCTCTTGGTATCATCCTTATAAGGGATTAGGGATAAAGAAAATGGGACAAAGCGGCAAAGACTCGAGAATTTATATAAGCAAGAGTTAAATATCTCCTTCCTTCGCACATGTTGGAAAAAAGTTTATATCACATACGGATCTACCACTACTTCCATACCACCACCGCTTGTACAAGTTTGCAGAGTGGAAAACAAAAGCGTTTCATGACATTTTATGACAACAGGCTTAAATAAACAATAGCTGAATTTAAATTATTACACATGCTAAATCCGTACGGACGTAGCGAAACAAAAGAGGAGATGGAGGCAGTAACAGCGTGCTACAACGGCGACAGAAAATGGCGCGGATGTGAAAGTTGTCTTGCTTGTTTAAATATTTATGCTTTTACAAAGACAAGCATTCAAGAAGGATTTTATAGGAAGCAAGAACACCTCCATGCAAGGAAAACGTGTAAAAAGCAATCTCCCGCAATAATAATAATAATCGTAGCAGTAATAGTAATTTTCATGCACCAACGAACACTTGCATTTTATGCCTGAAAAGACGCTCTTTCAATTTCTCTACACATGAACATGCAATATTATGCAAAAGTGTGTACGAATTCCCTCCGCTCAAAATGTACAAGAATGTTCTGCAAAATATTTTTCGTTTGCAATTTCTCCTGTAACTTTCTGCGATTTGGAAGCTTTTCTATCGCTTGTCTTGCCTTGACTGCGTTAGAAGTTTTTCCGGATGTATATACTCTTGCTTATAAAATAACGCTTGGTGCATCCTGCCTACGCACGGAAACCGAACAGTAGTAAACTATAATAAGTCTAACAAAAGGCATACGAATGAATTCCTTCTCTAGTTATATTATTCGCCTCGCCGCTTTTCGCTTTCCGTCTTTTTCTCTTATTCAAATCAGTGTCAAGTCGTCCTTGTTTTTGTTGTGGTCGTGTCTGCTTTTGTGCTCGCTTTCGTTTTCACAATTTTGAACGCTTTTACTTTTGCATCGTTATATTCATTATACAGGATTAAAAACAGTCATGGCAAATCAAATATTTTCTACACTCATTCAACTTCCTACTTTTGATTTGAAGTAACGTTTCAACTTAACAACAACAATTTGGTTTATCAGATTTCTCTAAAGGCACAAAGAGAAAGCAAAACTGGAATTTAAAGAATAAATGGCTGGATGCTGAGCTTAAAAAATTGTCTATTAATAACTGATTTCAATGAAGATTGTATTCTTGAATCACAGCAAAGGAAAACTGGGCAAGGTTAAGCTTTATATGAAAATTTAAGCAGGGGCATTTTGACACAAAACAGGATTACTAGCAACTTAAGAGCAAATGCCTAGGTCAGCTAATATTAAAGACATTCTGTTGTCGTACAATCTGAGGCTATCTGTGTGAACGATTTATTGCACAAAATATTGTACTACGCATATGTACGCAATCTGATGGATGCTGTCAGCAAAGCAGAGCAAAAGTGAAGACATCCTGCTTTTCTCTTCTCCAGACTTTTTTGTTGTTTTTCTCAAACCATTCATTCATACGTTCATTTATATATGAGGCAAACATTAATCTGGTTGAAAAGACAGCAAATGAGCTGGAAATGTTTTCCAGGATTCGTTTTCATTGCAACATTTCCTCGTTCACTAGATTCCAATTTACACTATGGCTCCAGAAATACAAAAGAATAGAGCGGCAATATCAATAGCAGATAGGTAGGTATATATGTAGAAACGCGTATTTGGGGTTCTGGTTTCAACCAAAAAGTTTAATAAAATACCATCTACAATCCATCTATGCATACCCAAGGCAGTAAAGTTAGCGGCAAACACAACCCGTTAAGCGCATGTTACCCTGCTGAGACTTTCTTTCATGAATTATACTACCATATTTTTTCATTGTTCAATGGAGAAGGCAAAATCTACCAACACCAACATTCATTTTTATAGTCTATATCTCATTGTATTATGCATGAGTCCCAGATAAAATCCTTCTCAGCATAAATCTCTGTTTTTTACTGCTTTAGATCTTAGAATTTCAATAGCCATAACACGGCACAAAAACTCACTTCTTTCCAGTGAAAGGGAGAAAGCTATAAAAGGCGAAGGACAAACTGTGTGTGTGTGTGAGCTTTATAATCTTATATGTGTCTCAAAATTACTCAATCGGAAAGCAGTAAAAATTCCAAAAAACGGCATACACAAGCTTTTCTTGCCCGGCTCAAACATGTGTTCTGATAGAGAGAGAAAGGAGTCAAATAATTTGTTTTTTATTGTGCAGACCATTTGCTGACACCTCCGTCTCTAGATAAGTCATTCTCGTTGTCGATTGAAATAAAATAAGTAGCGTATGCATAGGTGATATATTAAAGCATATTTATCGTAAAAGGTCATATAGGAATATATCGTTAAATGCAAATGTGCTTTACTTCCAATAGTTAATAAGGTAAGGTTGCACATAAATCACAAGAAATTATGACCTATCACGTTTTGTTGTGTAAAGCAAGGTGCATGTTGACGCTTAAAATCACACACTGTATACCTAACTACATAGAAAATCGTAGTGAGTCGCACACCCATAAGGTTGGCTGGATAAAGGATAATAACATCATATAACTATAACCAACTAACCTACAAGCTTTCCAACGTAACAATGTGCTTGTTAATGTTAAATTTTAACAATGCTTGCAGGATACAAACAATGCATTTTACACCAGTCATTTCACACTTAATTATGATTCTTCTGTTTCACCATCCAAAGTGTGGCACATTTGCAGAGAGACTTATCCACTTTTTCCTTTGTATTCTGTAATTTCTGTATTTGTATCGCGTATCCAGTTTATGCATCTTTTCTACTACTTATATATTACAAATAAATAGAACTTATATATGACTGTGTTTCTAATGATTACTTGTATTTTCTGCGTGACTGACTTACTGTTTACTAACTTACCTCAAGACTCCAAATTAGCTTTACATAGAATATCCTTTAATATGCAACGACTGCACAAAAGTATTGCTTTGCTACGGCTGTTTTTCTTTCATTCATTATCAGGTTCAAGTTCATTCACCAACGACTAAAAGCAGGGTACATGTATTTATATGTTACCCTTGCTTTCTTCGCTATTATTGGTGTGTAAGGAGAGTGCGTTTGAAAATGAAGGATAGCTAGAGAAGAAACTAGTTCTCCAGTCTGCTGATTAATTCATATTATTCAACCATTTGAATTTTACAGTAGTATATAGCAGCGTGCATAATATGACGATGAAGCAACCGCATGTTTCGTTGCATTGGAATATTTTACTTCCACACAAATTAACCCAAGGTTTCACATGAGTTAATAATAATTTCAAATAAACTACGAAAAACACACTTTGACTAAAACATAACGAATGCATCTTTAGGCTTCCTGTGTATTTTTGCTGGTGCCTATGTTCAGCGTTTGTCTCGAGAAATGCCCAGTAATCATCTCATCTTTGGTGAGTGGTCGTAAGCCTAAAGAGTCTGTAGTTTGCACACTTGAATGTATTGTTGTGTGTATGAATGTGACAACAAGAGCAAATAAAACACTCTGTATACACTGGCAAATGGTATATCAAAAAAGCGTGATACGTTGTTTAGTTCGGCTTTCAGACTCATTCATTTGCCCTTAGATACTCGTACGTGGTGTACGGTGCTTGTGACGATGATGAGCTCCCTTGGGATTGACAAAACCACAAGAATGTTGCAATGACTTGTCATTTAGAATTAAACTCATTAAAAGTTTGTTTCAAAAGATGTCCTTTGCTGACAGTAGTGCTCCTGTCAACAACCGCCTCCTCCCGATTCCCTTTTTCTCGTTCCTGCACACTATGCAAAACTTTCTTCAGCATGATACAGCACTGTACTTGAGTATTTACAGTTAGGAATGCCAGTGACAATTTTTTATTTGGTGCTTATTAGGCATCGCTCTGGTGAATGCGAAATGTGATGTACCAAAACCTCCGTGGTAGTATTTCAAGGTATACGTACATTTTGACATTGGTGTACGAAAGAATTTTTTATGCGGGAAGATATTAGCTATATATAAGGTTCATGCATAACGCTCATTCATTTTGTGCTACCATAACCAGTATTTTACAAGTTTTTATACAAGTGGGACACATACTTTGTAAACACACCCATTTGTTTGTTCATGTAGAGAATTGCTACGTGGGATGCAGCGTCAAGTTTTGTGGTTTCAGACAGCAGTAACAGAGGCAGTTATTAAATGTCACCAAATCAAGAGCATTATGAATTGTGAAAGGGACACTGGAACTAAGCATCCGGGGACTATTCGCTTACAAAGCATTATGCATTATTTCAGTTCTACCTTACTTCCACTAGAGTGAGTGTTTTTATGTCACTTAATTGCCTATACGTTTTATACAATCCTTGAGTAGGAATAAAATAGAATCCTTTCAAATGCCAAAGTGTCACCGGACGTACTTTGAGAAAAATTGTCTACGAATGAGTGAACAATGACGACCAATTCATAAAAAAGCTTTGTGCAACCGAATCCAACCACAAAACCACTTGTCACTTTTGCCTTTTGTTCTTCAAATTTTGATTGAATAAGTTTTAAAACGAGTCATTTGCTATCATTTGCCATGCTGGTAATGTAATTTTAATTTAAAATATTCTACGTTTAATTAAAATTATATACTGACCAGATAGAGGGACGACTAAATTTAAGAAGAGGCAGTCTTCGCTCTGCTTGGACAACATGGGAAGTAACCTCTTGAGCTGTAAAAGTCGTCCTCTTGGCATTCTCTTGAGCGCTTCTGTCTCATTGGCAATATCAGGAAGAACTTGTGGACAGACTGGAGCAGGTTCTGCGTTCATTTTAATTCCAGTCCAAGGGGAACCACTCACGGGTGGCATCAGTCTCAATGAGCCAACAGGCGCTGAGGCTGTTTTTAAATAAAATACAAAAAATATTTATGTTGTGGAGGAATAAATTATTTAAAGCTTACATATACATGTACTTTTCTTATAAACTGACTAGCTAACATGATACATTAACATAAATATTACATCCAAATGTTTCAAAGTCACATTATTGTTTCTTTAATAATTGTTACTGATTTAATGATTCATACCATAGGGAAGCCCCAGAAACACTTCGACCCCCTCGTATCCTGCCTTTTGAAAGAGTAGACCTCTCACAGCTCCGGATTTGGTGGAGACTACTCGATTGCTCCATTGCTGTTGATGCTGTTGTGGTTGTTGGAGTCTGCTGCCCATTGACCACAGTAATTGAGGTTGGGCCAACAGCAGAAATAAAATCCAGAGGATTTCCAACGGGATCAACATGATGGTCAGTTTTTAGAACAAGTAGTAGCACTGGGCCATATGATACTACTTATAAGATAATGTTGAAACCTCTACTCGTGAATCCTACTTGTGATTGTCCAACCAGTGTGGCTACCATTTCTGTTTTCCGTCTTGGTCCTCTACAATAGCAACACACGCTTCCACTTGTACTTTTTTTATCCTTTCTTTCAAGTATATACATAGCCCATCGCGGGCCTACAAACTTCTTAAAGTGTTTTGCAAGTACTGAGCTGTATGTTTTATAAGATAACTTATATTGTCATTGTCACATTGGAAGCCAGGCACACATATATAACATGGATACACTTGTAAGGACTACTTATCTCTCAATTGTCTTCCTATCATCAAGATATTTTTTGGTCGTAACTCATCAGTAACTCATAGTTCTGCAACTGCTGCTTTCACCAGCGTACCACTAGACACCAATATTACACACGCACACATAACACCGTATAATTCTTGTGCAAAAATGGTTTATTGTATATATACACTTAGCTGCACTATCCCTACACCTAGCTATTCGATAAAATAGTACGTAAAATAGTTACTTCGTTTCCCCCATGCACTCAGTAGAGTTATTTTGCTCAACACTCCAGCAAGTACACGAACATGCAACAAAGGATCGTTCGTAGCAGAAAACTTTTTTGGTTCTTACAAAGAAAAGAAAGAGTAAAAGAAAACACGTATGTAGAAAAAGTTTCCAAACTGCAGAAAGTGGGCATATACCGTATTCCTAAAAAGTAATATCTGTTTACAACAGACGCAAGTTAAGGAGAGGAAGTAGAGACAAAAGAAAAAAAGTATCTAGTTGGCTGGGTTTGTCCAGGAACTCATAACGGGACTTCTATGCTCATACTTGCTCCTGGTAGGTTCGTCATCGCGTTACAATTGGCAATAACAATAATAAACAGTCGGAGAGAAGAAAAGACAGAATAATGTTCAGAGAAGAGAGAGGAGACGGTTGAAATGGACGTAGAAATACAGATATCAAGACCAGTCAATGTACTGTTTCTTCCTGGACCACTACCACAGAAAACTACAACAGTTGACAGTAACAATCATTTCAACGACGACGACCTGTCTTTTATATTCAGCACTTTTGTTACTCCTGTTGTTGGGCTGGGATTAGGAGGGGATGCGCGTATTTGTGATGGGGGTGCGGTGTACAAATGTTGACTATCGCGGAGAAGAAAGGAAAAGTATTATAGTCCACTTTACCTCGTTTCCTTTCTCTATTTTTTATCCCGTAAACTTGACCAGTTTTTATGTCCTCGCACTGTACTGAAAAGGAAAAATATAGAGGTAAAATAAATAACACGTGGAGAAAGGCTATTTTTCTCTATATGAATGAGAACACATGAAAGTAGAATTTAAATGCGTGTGCAGTTGTGCATGTAGCCTATTCAGTCCTTTTGTTTTATCACATTTCTTCCTTTCAGCCTGGCCTGAAAGGAAGGTTGAATCAAGAGTAATTGCAGCCGATCCACAGTAAGCAGTATCAGTTTCCTATCGAAAATGCTTCAGGTTACGCAAGGATAAAACTGACAACACTTTCTCAAGTCATAAAAGAAAGCCTTTACTGGCTCCGTTTGCTTTGACTAACATGTTCAGTTGAGAAATCTATATCCAGAATCAAATGTACATTTCAGCTTCAACGCTTCTCTCCTTGTTATTTTCAGGTTTTTATGGACGAAAAGAGACGAATTCACAATAAAAATAAAATCCGCAATTGTGTATGAAACTAACAACAAAAACAACAGAGACTTTCCTTTTGGCGAACGCAATGCAAATATCACAACGGCTTTTTGAGTTTTAAAAACCCAAAGAAAGTTATGTACACGGAAAAAACATTTTGTTTGATCCTTTAGCTTCTAGTTTTGTATGCAGTATGTACCTAATATGTTTACCTGATTTTCCTGTTCACTTCAGGGTGAAATCAATGGTGACCTAGTCAGGTTATGCTTGAATGAGTTCGAAATTTCTCAAAACTGTCCCAAATCCCTATTTGTATATAAGGGAATTTTCTTTTCAACTGTTGTTTGACGTTTTTTTTGCTACATAGCACAGAACAAAAAGTGGGCACAGAAAATTCATGTATCATTTAACTGTGAGAGCATTTCACCAGTATAGGGTTCACAGTGAAAGGACGTGAAGGATTTGCTCTTATTTCAAATGTTGGCTTTCAGTATTGGGCTCACTGAGACTGGCTGATAAGGGAGAAGGTTTTCTAGGAAAATTTCCAGTGGGTCAATATATAGCAAACATGTATGATTTCCAAGAAGTGCTCTCGTACAGTTTGTATGAACTTTGTAGGAGTGTCCACTGCTTCAAAAGGTTGAAAGCTCTTTAGAGATGGCAGTGAACAGGAAGTGTGTTCAATAAATTCCGCATGCACCAATGGTGCTCATATTTCTGGTCTTTAATAGCAACAGAGTAATGATATACAACAATATAACATGTAAAACTTTGCTCCTCCGTACAGGGCTTCAGTCTGACTTGCTTGACTGATTCAAGTTGCTCATTTGTTTTCCCTCTCTTCCTTGTTGCAAATGATCTCTCAGTGGAATAACTGAACAGCTTGTCTTGAATTTGACAGTTGGACGGATGCTTTATTATATTTTTATACTACATCACTTTTTTCTTCTCTTGAAAAAATTCAAGCCTTCGTTTTCAAAAGAAAGGCGTTTTTGCATAAAGGAAAGATGATGATGTTGATGATGATGAACGATGAATTATTTTCATCCAACCAAAAATATGCTAACGACAGGCTGTTTCTCTTCTAGTTGATGATGACGCTGTTGCTGAGTTTGCATTTGCCACGTTTCCTGGAAGTAGTTATCGTTATACAACCACCCTCGTCATTGCCTTCTTCATTCGACTTTTCTCACACTCACACATCTTCAGTCACTCAAAAACAGTCAAACTCCCTTTTAGAGAATTTTCTTCTTAAAACACACATTGGCAATGATGTACACTGAACGTAGATAGGACATTTTCACGACAAGGAGCCTGCCATCCTGCCTGCCTCCTTCATAAGTCTCAAAACTAGACAACTTAGAGTGAAAGTTCAGCCACTTGGTTGTGCGGAGGATCACAAGTAATAGATGATAGTACCCAGCATATTACGGGCTGATTTTCCTTTCTGACAAAGCAAGATAGTTTCATTGCTGTTTCCACACAAAACCGTACCATTAATATGATAGTTTGAAAGTTGGGGTAATAATAGGACACCCAAAAAGTATTCGTATATGGACAAACTTTCACTTTTCTTATTATTATTTTCAACTCTTTTACACTATTGAAACTAAGAGAAGCACATGCTAAACAGAATCTTCTGTCTATTTGGTATTGAAATAACCGTTCTATATCTTTTTAAAGTTTTATTCCAGAACAAATATGTCACTTTTTATCAGTAATGACAAGAAGAGAATCAGTATCAAGTCATGCATCTCGCTTTCTCCACAATATGAACAAATGGGTAGTTGGTTTTAAATTGCATATTATTGCTCGACAAAAAATGGTGTCATGAATACAAAATGAAATTCTGAATCCAATATCTATTGTGGAATTTAAAGAATTATATAGACAGAGAAATGCACGGTACCTTGAGATGGTCTCTCTGGAAGAGATGATGTGACAGGAAAGTGATTCCTAAAACAGAAAGCATTCATTAGATTGTACGTCACTAGTATATAACGTCAGCTTAGTTCAATTGTAAGACATTTTTTTGTCTCCACTAAAACAATCATACATGCAATAATAAATACTATTAATGAAACTGATACAAGATGTGTGTGTGTAAATGTGTATACCAGAGTGCGCATACGTGCTAGATTAAAGTGTATTTAACTATTTCAGCGGTAGACGGTAATAAGCTTCCCTACTTGCTAGCATGGAGGAAACTACAAAAGATGGAGCGTCAAACTGAATCTGAGGAGGCTTCAATAAGTATTTAATTATCCAGTAAATCTTGCATATACACTTATAAACACAAATATTGAATATTTTGGTGCATTTTGTTTAGCAAATAAAAAGTGATTGTAATGTGAGAGAAGGAGAAACCATAATTAGTACAGGAGAATGATGGACCAAGCGAAAAAGCTATATCAGCAATTGCATGCAATGAAACACATGTCAAACTTTATAATATGCACTTTTGAACATATAATCTGTAAGCGAACGAACTAAACAAACAACTTCAGAAATCCTGGACAAACAAGTGCAGAATCTAAACATTCTTTCAGGTTATCATACATGGTAATTGACGAATATTTTCTGCTTGGAAAACTTTCGTTTTCACACTACAAAGTTGCAGTAAGGCGATAATAAAATTGCTGTTTTTCCCTCTTATATTTATAGTCAGCCGACTATGCGGTTAATGAAAACGTGTCGAATTTTCAAACGCATAGTGTGTTTTGAACTCCTTCGAAAAACTCTCTTGGGTTTTACTCTTGCTGTGTTTTTTAATTAATCTTGTTGTGCGTCGACGTGCGCAAATAATAAAAATAGCGGTTGTGTTGCATAAAGTTTTTTATGTTTGCAAGAAATGAAACTCATGTTCAGTATAAACTTTTATGGTATGATATAAAGTTGCTTTTACATTTAATTTTGTTATCCTTTTTATTTAAAGCGCTTAATCCTACAGAGGTAACTTTATGCAGTATATAAATTAGGAAACAACTATACATGTAGGAATGTATATCGCAGTGTCACTTCTGTTTGAATGGATTTTTTCCCATGGTATGGCTGGTGGCAACGCAAGTTAGTCTGTACGCAATAACAATAATTGATTCTTCCTTCTTTCAGTTCTTAGAGATGTGTACAGCAAGAAGGAGAAAGGGTTTGCTTTTGTGCTCTTTCATTTTGTTGATTGAAGTAAAGTGATAAATATTTTTTTTGATCCTATCTCAACCAGGCACGTAGTAGTATACACCATTTTCAAAGCACAATGATACGAAAGAAGAAAGAGCTCGAAAGGCAAACAAAACTCGCAGAATGTTCGAGCCATTCTTTACATTTTCTGTCCTGGAAATCCGACTGTGCATATTATAACATATACCTACTCATAGCATAATATCCGAAAGGCTCATCATATGCACCGGCTCAGTCATTCCTTTTGTGATTATATGCTGTATCTATATTGCATACCAGTCACGAGTCACAATGATAATGGTTCTCAAGCATAAGCATATGCACATACACAACAGTCAGATTGCATGCAGCCAGAGTTTCCGAGTCACTACTTCATAACAATTAGTTTGACGATTAGTGAAAGGGATATTATGATAGATTCGCCCATCAATGTCCCTTGCAGGAATCAAATCAGTGGATAAAAAATATTTACCACTGCTAGTTTCAGAGGAAACTCTCTATCAACAAAACCATAACAAACAGACTTTCTATTCACGACCTCAGCCGAATTTTTAACGTATTATGTACCAGTGAACTAGGCGTCTGTTTTTTGTCACTTTAACTTTTAGTTTCAGTGTCAGCGTTTACAATATTGATGTGTAGGTAACATTGAACTCATTGTTATTCCTTCCAATGTGCGAAATCCATTTTCGTTCGTGCAAAGCTTGTTTCTAGTCTTTAGCACAGTATATCTGAGCGAGCAGGAACCGTAGAGGCAGAGCTAATTTTGAGCTATCTATTGTGTCGAATTGAATAGGTGATGATGATGAGAGTCATTATTCATTTTACATTTTCCGTCCCTATTAATAGTCGAACAAAAAAGATTTTATATCCTTATACAGACAATTCGAGTATATTTATTGGAATGAACATGTTCCTTGAATATTGAATGAATATGTGCATATATAGTTGTTCCTGTATCTAATAAAATGGTAGTGGTAGTCAAGCAGATTGTGTTGTAATGCAAAAAGCAAACTCCATTCGTGTATTTGTACTATGCTCACCGCAATCAAGAGAAAATTGGCACATCGATTCCTTCTACTATAGAGTGAACAGTCATTCTCACAATGCGGGTAAAATGGAGGAGTCAATTATGATAATTGGTACATTGCGGTCGAATGAAGCTGGAAGCATACGTTCGGCGGACTTTAGAAAATTCCTCGTACTTTTACCCGAACAACTCTTTTCTCGGTAGCCGTGTTTAATGGGTGATACGTATTTTTCTCAGAAGAATGAAGAATGTCATGTCGTAAAAGAATTATTGGTAGAGTGAAAGAAGACAGAGAGTGGCTACAGAGTAAAGCATCGAAACGTGAATGCTTTTCATTTGGCTCTTTATGTTCAGACCCAATTTTCCATAAACTGCATCGCATTCTTCTGGACCCTTGGGTTTACATGCAGATTATAAGAGGCACCATTTTATTTTCACATTCCGTGTATGTATAGACGTGCATATAATCATTTGAAAAATCTTTCTGTGATTTGGGTCGTTTATCCAACTTTCAATTTCGTTGTGGGTGCAGTGATTGCTCTTACCAAAGCTCCTTCCAATGTCCAATGCCAAATCACGTTGTTACCGCTGTACCAGTCGTAACTTTCATTCAAGGCTTCTGTATCTTTTTGGCATACAATTCTTTGTGGAGCTTCAACATCACGCAGCGCACGTAATTTTTCTCCATTAAAGAAGGTGTAACACGACTACCTCGACAATTCAGAAACTGAAAAATCTGGAGTACCGATCGTTGAGAATGGAGACGTGAAATGAAAGTTGTACTCAAGATATGCAAGAAAAAACCAAAGTGGGAAGCATTGTGTGGTGTGGGGAGAAGCAGTGATATATAGGATGTCTGTTCAACTCGTACATCTACTCGTCGATATGTTTTTAAACTGAAAGAGTCGGCGTGAAACTATATAATACAGCTAATAGTTGTAGCTGTGTATAATGGAACATATCTGAATGATTTATCACATCACACCGTGAGACTTTTTCATCCTTGGTGAACTTTTTCCTTTGCGTTTTTTATTATTTCAATCCAGTTTGATCCAATCTAAATTTTATTCCACGAAACCTGTTTGGCAAAGTAGTCATCTCTATTCTAGGACTCAAGAAAGAAAATTTCGATTTTTCTCATAGATTTTTTTCTCGAGAGTTTAAGTTTTTTCTTAAGAAAATGTTATTATAGCCTTTGAAAAGAACTTACACTTGGATTTAATTTAAAGTTATCATATTTCTTTAAAGAGAAAACAGAAAGGAGCTACGTTAATAGTATAGATGCACAAATTATTATTGTAAGGTTTTAAAGAAGACTACCGACTTTCATTTCGGTCTTTTTATTAGTTATCCAAGGAATATCTTTGAAAAGGAAATAAATTATAGTTCATTATGATGATGACAACACAGCCATAACTTTTTGTCAAACAAGCGTACAATCTAATCTATCACCCAAAAGTATCCAACAGACAATAAGGCGTAATCAAATAAATAAACAAGAATCTTTTCTGATAAAGG